>APFE030441344.1:11888-36302 GCA_000404065.3 Pinus taeda | reverse complement strand
TCTACACCTTTCTTTAAACCATCCATCTTAGCCTCCACGCCACCCATCTTAACTTGCATGCCATTCATATTAGCTTCCACGCCATTCATATTGGCTTCATTTATCTTTAGTGAGAGTGAAATTTGTTGTACTTGGTCTTGTAATTTTGATATATCATGTTGCATTTGTTCCTCTTCTTCACGAGTCATGCTAGAGCTTTCAGGTTGCTTACCAAGTGTTTCCATTTTCTTTCTTCGGGCATTAATTAATGCTAATAATTCTTCACTATTCCCTCTGAATTCCTTCAAACTATTTTTTCAAACCAATCTTATGCAAAATTCAAAAAAACTACACACCTTTTTTTTTCACTTTGTAAGAGCGCAATATTGAATTTGTTGTATATTTGTAACTGCGGATCTCGAATATCTAAAATCTCATTCTGCGGTAGCCCTTTGAGTCCTCTTTCTAACCCCACAAGTCTAATCAATATTGGATTCTCCAAGGAAGAGTTATGCCAAATCTCCCACTGTGACTTGATTATAGAATAGTTCAGTAGAGCGAACTTGTACGATGTGCCACATGTCATTGTTTCAACCTTAGTACCTGAAATTGATATACAGAAAACTACAGGTCGTCCTCTTTCTGAAAATTCTTACGAAATTTAAAGTTGATGCTCAAAACAAATTATATGACGATTTTCCCCAAGTCACCTATTTGGAATGTAATTCAGGAGTCTGCAAAAATGCCAACTTCCTCATATCACATCTCCGCAAATATAGCGAGACAAGCTTTGAAATTTGGACCCAAAGTTCAAAACGATTTTGGCCCAAATGGGGTTTTGTTTTAGCTTTTTAAACATCACATAGAAAAAATTAAAGCTAAAATTCCACGATGACTTGTTTGGAGCAGCGAAACCCTAGAATCCAAAGCTCTAATACCAAATGTTAGGAAACCAGCTCATAAAAAGATAGAAAAGATAGCTCAACACCTTAGAATTCAGCCTCTTTGAGGGGGAAACCTCCTTTACATTACACAAATGAACAATTATTGGATGATACAAATGACTAAACCTCCCTTCTATATATAGGAGTCTAAGGGGTCACAATGTAATCAAGCCGACATAATACTAATAACATAAGGGCACAAAAATAACAATAGTGGGTTTCTATGGGGCATACTAATAACAATATGGAGACAATAGGGGCACCATAATAACAATAAGGGATACAATGACAATAGTAATGGGGGAATCACTAGTATTATAGGGGCCTAACATAATGTGTTTCCATTTGGAGGGGATTGGCTCGCTAGAACAAGCTACAGATTTTATTGCCATTTGGAGGGGATTGGTAGCATATGGTCGCATAACTTCACCAGCTAACCAATAGAAGGCCCCGCTCTTCCACCTACGCTTGAAAACACAATACCAAACTCAACAAAAACCTTCTTCTCTTGTTCCCAAAAACAAACAAAATCCCTATCCCATAGAAGAAAACTTCCCTCCACGACATCCGAAAAGTCCCCATTAGCCGACAAAGAATTAAAAAATGAAATTATTGTTTTAACTGTAAAAAATTATGAATAATGAATATTCAAGAAGCATCTGTAAAAAGAAATAACTTACTAACCTCAGAATTGACAAAGAGGATTACTCCACAAAATGTGCACACAAAACGACTAACATGAGAACCGTTGAAGAATGTTCCTCTACCCTCAGAATCCCGCAGAACCAAGGAAAAGCATTCCTCCAACTATTGAGCCAAATCAAACCATGGCAAGGTTACACCAAATAATAATCAAAGACCATAGGGTTTCATAATTCAACATTATTCAAGTCATATATACCGACATCTTCACAGCATCAATGATTTAATATGAAATATCAACATTTTTAGATACCCGATAATTTACAAGATTATTCACTGCAAACTAAATGAGAGGGATATCAAACAAAAGGCAAGGGAAAAACACATGATGACATCAACAAATGATTAGAGTATAACTAGTTTGAGAAACAAATTCGATGAAAAAAATCGCAATCAAGACGAGGTATATATAAACATGGGTAGAAAATGACTAATGTTAGAACCAACGAACAATGTTCCTACAACTCTTCAACCAAATAAAACCATGGCAACACCACTAAAACGACAAATCTCACCAAATAATTGAAACCCAATTCACACAAAGCTCCAATGACCTGAAATATGCAAAACCCAACTGAAATAATATTGCAATAAGCTTGAAAATCTAGGCTCAAACCAAGAACACTACGGAGAACACCACAAGAACTGAATTAAACTTTTACTAGTGACAACACCACAATAGTTGCAAACATCATAAGAGCTCGAAACGCAATATTGCACATTCACAAGTTAAATGAAGCTTAAATGACCAATAAGCACCAGAAATAACTTCCAATAAATTCAACCCAAACCTGCATTGAATACCATCGTCTCCGTCTTGGTCCGGCATGCACAAATACCATTGACTTCGTCTTGGTCTGGACTGCACAACAGTTGTTGTCGTCATCCCTCGATTGTTGAAGTGGGGATGCAATGACCCAGCGGCGCCAACCCAAAAATCCACCATGAAACCCAAAATTAACCTTAAACAACCAGAAAAATCACACCAATACAATCCAAACCCTAGTTTCAACCAATCCCTAAATATCATCTACAATAACATAATATAATTATAATATAATAAATTAAATTGAATAAATTTATTATTTTTATTGTTTTTTACTAATTTTTTTAATTAAGTTTATATATATTATATTGTCTGTCATGAGAACTATTTCCCTTGCATTAAACTATAAAAAGCATTTCAACACAAATATTTCCCAAATAATATAACAGATTATTATCAAATTTTTATTAAATAGAAGAATCAAATATAAATATTAAAATTCACTTTTTTTTTTTTTTATACTATAAATTAGACTTATAATTAACCATTAACTTCCTTATTCCAGACTGTAAAAGTTTCTCATAAAATTATATGTTTCAGTTTCTTTAGATTTAACATATTTGATACTCACTCAACCATTAACTTCACTTCTACTTCTAAGCTATACTCAAGGAGAATCTAATAAGTTTAATGAATAAATATAAGAGTAGAATTATAATCAATTGAAGAAGATAATCAATTAGCAATTAATTAATATATTAAGTATTAATTTCCATTAATTAATTTATTAAAATATCTGAATAATATATTAACTTATTATAATTTATTAATTTTTGAATATATATACTGTCAATAATTTATTATATATATAAACTTAAAAGTGAAATAAAAAATAAAATTAAAAAGAATTTATTTAAATTTAAAATAAATAAAGAAAAATAAATATATATCCCAGTCGACATTGTGCTGATCCTTGAAAATTTATCCTCAATAGTATTTATTTATTTCTTTCTAAAGCAGCTATTCTTTTATCATCAATTTCTTTCTAAAGCTGCTCTTCTTTTATCATCATTCATAAGTCCTGATGATGGATCTCATTTGGGATTTGAAACGTTGACATAAAAATGTTCATATTGTAGATTCTCTGGTAACTAATTCAAAAAGATATAGTTATTAAATCAATAGTAGAAAATTACTTGCTTTATGATATTAGGATATAATTATTAAAGGTAAATTTGACATTATCATTTGTTCTTTGTTTGTTAATTTTAATGGTGGAAAACATTCTAAAATTAAGTAGCTCCTCTCTAAAACATAATTTAGTAAAACAAAGTTAAAAAGTTAATTTAGTGATGGAGTTGAACAGTTTTTTCTAAAACGAAAAATGTGAGGTTGTCCATGGTTTATGTGAAATAAATCAAATCAAATCAAATGGGACCATTACTGTTGCTCCATTAAATTCCCTTAACGTATTCTATGTATGAAGTTCTAGGAAGAAAGGAATTCCTCGTGGTCGGTTTCAGACACAATAAAGACAAACTCTTATTGTTAGGTGTGGCCAACCATAAGTTTGCACTGCTATGTCATATATTTCAAAAGTTCTCCTCCCTTATGTCAGAGTACACGCAATCAACGTATGGGCTCACAAAATATTCAAGGTAACTATTATGATAAAGGCATGTTTTCAAAGATCATGTTGATATTTTTCCAATATAGAAATGTATATTAATTTCTTTTGGCATTATTTAAGAGGATATTTAATTTTTTGGAATATTGATTTTTTTTAATTATTATTTTGATTGAAATTGAATTTTAATTTAAAAGTATTTTTCTTAATGTGTAAGAAAATAGTTTATTTTTATAAATATTTAGTAAGAATAGAGTTTTGTGTGAGCTATTTATTATTATATGTGGGAAAATTATTATATAATTATATGTAAGGATTTTGAGATTATATTAAAGAAATTAAGTTCAGGGTAATAAGAAATTGATGTATTATGACATTGTTCATGGTTTATGTGACATAAATTAAATGAAAATGAGCAATATATAAGTGATTGGGACTATTATTCTTACAACTTACATAATATGTTAAGGACCTTGAGATTATATTAAAAAAATTAAGCTTATGGTAACAAGAAATTAATGTTTTATGACATTGTCTATGGTTTATATGACATAAATCAAATGAAATGGGGCTACATATGAGTGGTTGGGATCATTATTGTTACAACTTACATAATATGTTAAGGATTTGGAGAATATATCAAAAAAGTTAGGCTAATGGTAACAAGAAACTAATGTATTTGATGTTGTCTTTTGTTTATGTGACATAAATCAAATGAAGTGGGGCAGCATATGAGTAGTTGGGATCATTATTGTTACAATTTATATAATATGTTAAGGATATTGAGATTATATCAAAAATGTTAAGTCTATGGTAACAAGAAATTGATGTATTGTGATGTTGTCTATGGTTTATGAACATAAATCAAGTGAGATGGGACAACATGTGATTGAGATCATTATTGCTACAATTTACTAAACATATTAAGGATTTGGAGATTATATAAAAAATAGTTAGGCCTTTGGCAACAAGAAATTGATTTATTATGACTTTGTTTATGGTTTATGTGACATAAATCAAATGAAATGGGGAAACATGTGAGTGGATGGGATCATTATTGTTAAAATTTACATGATATGTTAAGGATTTTGAGATTATATCAAAAAAGTTAAGCCTATGCTAACAAGAAATTGATGTATTGTGATTTTGTTTATGTTTTATGTGACATAAATCAAATGAAATGGGGCAACATATGAGTGGATGGGATCATTATTGTTACAATTTACATAATATGTTAAATATCTTGAGATTATATCAAAGAAGTTAAGCATATGGTAGCAAGAAATTGATGTATTGTGATGTTGTCTATAATTTATGTGACATAAATAAAATGAAATGAGACAATATATGAGTGATTGACATCAATACTATTAAGACATACATAATATATTAAGAATCTTGAGATATCAAAAAAATTAAACTTATAATAACAAAATTAATATAGGTTAGATAATTAACGTATGGGGGCGTTGTCTATGATTTATATTACATAAATCAAATAAAATAAAACCACATATAAGATGTTGGGATCATTTATTATTGTTACAAGTTGCTTAACATATTCTATATATGAACTTCTAGGAAGCAAGGTTTTTTTCGTGGACAAACTCTTTTTTGTAGGTATGGGTAGCATGACATAAAATATTAGAGATTGTCATCTACTGAAAACCTATGTGGTCTGTCATATAGTTCACATGCATTGCTTCATATGCCTCAAGAATTGTCCTCATATAAACGAGGAACGTATGGGTCTCACAAATTAGTATAGTATCCATGATATAAACATGTCTTCAAGTTTATGTGTTCACATTTTTCCAAATGTAGAAAGCCATAACAAATCTGCATTACTCCACATTAACACGAACCAAAAAGCCAAACCATAAATGTCCACACAGCTTCATAGCAAGAGGAAATTGTTTTTGGTTTTAGAAATTTTAATATAGGTGTCAATACAAAACCATGATTTCTCAGTTTTTTTTAATATAATGTATTGGTTTTTTATAAATTTTTTATATATTGAGAAAATTTATCATAGTTTAGTTGTTAAATTAATAGTGGGATAATTATTAATGGCTACCATTCATGAATACAAGTTAACTCATCATTGTTATTTAAGGAAAGCCACAATATTAACTCATTAAGGTTATTCAAAACAAACAATGTCACCTAAAATTACGTACTAGTGATCTTTAGAGTAGACTTTCAACCCTACCAAATACCTCTAAATCTTTGGACACTCAAAAAATTTTCTAAAACCTAAAAAAAATGAACTCTTAGCTAAACAAAATAATTTTAATACATACTCCAAACGTTATAACTATTACATTATTATTTGAAGTATAATGAAAATCTAAATCAATTTATGATTTAAAATGCAAAATTTTGTTTATAGAAAATATGTAATTATATATTAACTTTTTTATTATATCAAGTATAAATTAAATTAATAATATTAATATTATTTATAATATAAAATGATTGCTTACCATGTTTCAAAAAATGGAAAATGTATTATGTTTAATATGGTAAAGAATTGTTGGGAATTTTATATTTGCTTATCTATTTTAATATAAATATATTAATAATAATAAAAAAATTAATATACTAATTAATTAATTAAGGTGGCATAGAAATTGTTTTTGATATTTCGAAAGTATGTTTTCTTCATTCCCACAATTTTGGGATTTTGAGAGCTACGGAATGGGAACAAATACTTATGCTTGGTCCAGAGAAATGGGAATTTAGTGACGAGTTTTGGTATAGAAAATTTTGGATTTATTTTTTGGTATTAAACAAGTGTTGCATGCAGTTGGTAGTCCCTACTTTAAGCAAATGGCCTCCCTCGAGCACAAATTAATGAAGCTTTTTTTTTATTTGTGCACCATTTCTCGTGCTTTCGGCAAAGAAGCTAGCTGACATCAATTTATCTGGGTGTTGCGCAAGACGATTTCAATAAAATTTCTGCAACTACTAACTAGTGATTTAGTGAACTTCGTTGACTTTATTTCTATTTGATTTTAATGTTTTTCCCTAACTCTACTTGATTATGGGATTCAATTTCTATTTGATATTTATCTTGA
Source organism: Pinus taeda (assembly GCA_000404065.3). NCBI lineage: Eukaryota > Viridiplantae > Streptophyta > Pinopsida > Pinales > Pinaceae > Pinus > Pinus taeda. The sequence goes on along the minus strand of APFE030441344.1, from coordinate 29,204 downwards.
TTATGGGATTCAATTTCTATTTGATTTTTAACGTTTTTTCCTAACTTTATTTGATTATTTGATAATGGGATTCATTGTATGAGTGTGATATCCTCGAATTATGTAAATAAATATTTAATTTACTGTATGTTATTTTAATTATAAAATTATTTCTTGAAATTAATTATGTAGAAGCGAGAAGTGATTTAACAGTTCTTTGTAAACACTGTTTTTATTTATTAAGTGGTGTTTTTACTTATTAAGTGGTTAGGGAAAACAGTTATTATTTACTCAAGCAAATAATCTTCATAAATTCCTTTTGCTTAATCATTCTGGGTAATGCGAAGGAAGGAAATTATTGAATAAAAATGCTCTAAACAAATTATGAATACTCGAACAACTACAACACAACACGGCAAATGCCAACCTCAGAAGTCTCGGAAACGCCAACCTCAGAAGTCTCGGATAGGCATTTCTGCAAGGTCAGAAATGAACAATAACAATATTATAATTAAAATATATATAAAATATTTTGACAATGAAGTAAATTAGAGTTTTTTTTGTTGAGCTACGGTATCCATAAACCATGAAATTACTCTATAATATAATAATTTTTTTGCAATTTAAGAATTTTTATAATAAAATAAAATAAATAGCTATAAATTAATATAAATTTTTTATATATAATGAGAATCAAAATATTTAATTAATAAAATAAGTGGATGATAAGTGTAATAACTATCTTATTTAACCCAAAAAAATACATAATTGACTTACAAACAGTTGCGATATAAAAGGGAAAACACTAAATAATCTCCATAAATTCCTTTTGCTTAATCATTCTCGGTAATGCGAAGGAACAAAAAAGGGAACTTATTGAATAAAAATGCTCTAAACAAATTCTAAATACCAGAACAACTACAACACGGCAAACACCAATCTACCAATCTCAGAAGTCTCAGTTAGGCATATCGCAAGGTCGGAAACGAACAATATCACAATACTCAGAATGAAGAGAGAGTTACAGTAGTTGCGATAACGAACAATATCACAATACTCAGAATGAAGAGAGAGTTACAGTAGTTGCGATATAAAGCGGAAAACACTGTATTTTCATTTAGAAATCCCCGATGGGGTTATCAAAAAAATAATTACGAATTGAGCAAGTGTTCCTCTAACTCTTCATCCCAGAGTCTTCTTCACCTGCAAAAACCTCCACCCTAAGAGTCCACAATTAGAAGTTTGCATTTAAAAAAATATATATATGTATAAAACGGGAGTTTGCATCTAACAATGGAAATTAACTTTCATAATACCTGTATAAATGAAAGTTCCCAACGTTGTCGAACTGTTGAAGCATAAAAACTTGTTTGACCATCAGAAGAACCATAATACAACAACAAGCTCTATCATGGTATGGAAAGGTAGCCTCCACACCCAACGACACCAACCACAAGTGGAAGACTGAAGACGACTGTACAGGGAAACCCTCTTGCAGAGCGGACCGAAGACCTCCTTTGGAGGAGAGAAACAATGAGCAAAGAAGTTAGGAACAAGTACACACAGTTGAAAGGCTCCTCCCAGGGTTCTCTTCTTATGATCTAAGCTTTGACAGTGTTCCATAGGCTCTATGAACAAATGTCTAAATTAGGTGTGGGTTAACGTGGCACAGGCCCCAGAAAGAACTTAGGATAAGATGATATTGCAAAATTTCCCTGCGCAGCCTACCATAGCCTACTTTGGATAAGATGAGATTGCCTCAATATTTTTGCATCGCCCAACGTGAAGGCTGCAATAAGACGTAAATCGTTTGCCGAACCAAAAACTTTGGGTAAAATTTTGTTGAATAAAATTGGGAGCATCAAACTTAGGTTAAAATGTGAAAACACCGAAAAAATACCGGTCAAAGTATCAAGTTATGGTAGGTCAACGATCGATAGATCGCTAATAGTCCCAGGCAGGGACTAATAAGTGAACTAAGTGTTTTAAATATTGTCTTTTCAGATGTATTACATACAACATATTAATTTGTTTCCATATTAAATAACTAATCTCATACTTGAATCTTGTTCTGTTAAATATTTTAGGTAAAGAGGTGAATTTTTTATGGTTTAATGCTAAAAAGGAAAAATGAGTAAGATTAACATAAGTGGTAGGTTAACAAAAAAAATAACTTTGAACTAAACTTTAAATAATGAAATTCCTACTCAATGGGTAAAGAAAACCCTTGGAGGAGTAGATGCATAAGCCCGTAGTTTAGGAGTATTACAGCTACTTTCCTCGGGGTCACGGATTTCTTAACAGAAGTCTAACTTAACCCACCTGAGGATAATATGCAAAACTTAGTTCAGGAGTATTACAACTACTTTCCTCTGCGTCAGGGGTTTCTCAACAGTAGTCTAACTTAACCCACCTGAGGATAATATTCAAGACTTAACCTACCTGAGGATAACATGCAAGGCTTAGGATAATAATAAATGAGCCCAAAATCCCAATGGAATCTATTTTTTACTAATTATTTATTCAAAGACCTATTATAGGTAAATATGCAGGAATAGAAACAAAAGTTGGGTATACCAGAATATTTGATTACATTTATAACTTGCACGAGAAAGAAAATAAGGAGTTAGGTAAAATAATGTATGAGATTAACCCTACTATGGCGAAAGGAATATGGTTAAGGAATATGGTTGAGTAAGCCTCATACATCGGGAAGAAGTTTTTAAGTACAAAGGGTATTTGAAAATAACACATTTACATTCTTGGCTAGAAATCAAATTATTTCATCTACAGAACTCAAAAAAAAAAAATTACACAAGAAAATATATTAATTTTAATGTGCACGTTTTTATATAACAACAACCCAGTTTTTATTGGAAATACCAGTCAAAGAATATATAAAACAGATAAGATAATTGCATCATTTAGAGGAGGAACTGCAACATAATACAAGTCTATATATTCATTCTTAAAAATTAAGAGTTAAGGGCTCATTATACATTAATAAGACATGAGTCACAACATACTTAGTATCAAACTTGAATATATACACTCCAAGACAAAATTAAGACAACTATGGATATGGCTTTAACAGGCTAGAAGATGTCACTAGGTCATACCCACCATGCAACAGAAAGGACAAAAGGAAAACTCAACAGAGATTTTGGTAACTGGAACGAAACCATAGTATGTGTAGACAAAGGACAATTCCATGCTAACCCTGAGATTGTGTAAAAACTGACTTGGAATGTAAATAAGGAAGACGTTGATATTAACAAGTGAAAAATTCAATTTACTCAAAAAAAACCTGAAATAAATTAAGGAATTTATTTCCATGTTTTACCTCATGAGAATTTGGTTGCAAGTAAAGCCTCCCAGTTCCTATAAAAATAAATTTGTCATCAGCATTATGGAAAGGGAGGGTTCATCTAGCTAGCCCCTTTTTTACATACGTACCCAACATAAATTTTAACAAAGAAAAAATAGCGATGGTGTTATACGTACCCAACGACACCAACCACAAATTTTAACAAAGAAAAAATAGCGATGGTGTTATACGTACCCACGACACCAACCACAAGCGGAACACTGAATAAGACTGTACAGGGAAACCCTCTTGCAAAGCGGAATGAAGACCTCCTTTGGAGGAGAGAAACAATGAGCAAAGAAGTTAGGAACGAGTACACAGAGTTGAAAGGCTCCTCGCAGGGTTCTCTGCTTGTGATATAAGCTTTGACAGGGTTCCTTTGGAGGAGAGAAACAATGAGCAAAGAAGTTAGGAACGAGTACACAGAGTTGAAAGGCTCCTCGCAGGGTTCTCTGCTTGTGATATAAGCTTTGACAGGGTTCCATACGCTGACAGGTGGTCAACATGCAAATATCTCTATGAACAAATGTCTAAATTATGTGGTGGCTTAACGTGGAAACAGGCCCCAGAAAGAACTTAAAATAACATGATATTACAACAGTGTTCTAATATTAATTTTCCCGTATTCAATGTTTCAATATTTAACTAACTAATAAAATTATATAAAAGAAAACAAACATCTAAAAGATATATATACATATATTATATATATATATATATATATTATATTGTAAAGTTGGAAATATTAAATTAATTTGCAAATATTCAAAAGTGTATTAGTAATAACATTTCCTAAAGTAAAGCGCATGCACACGAAACTCAATATTTATGGTTTTCTACTAATCAAATGGAGAAAATAGAGTGAAAAATATTCCATTGAATTTTATGGATGAATTTTAAATGTTTTATATTTTTATATTTTTTATGTGATATAATTAATTATATTTTTTAATATATAAATAAGTTTAATGTTATATAAAATGTTTTTTATAATTTGAAAAAAAATTATAGATGATTTTAAATGTTTTATATTTTTGTAATTTTTTTTAAATGTAATATAATTAATTATATATTTTAATATATAAATAAATTTAATATTATTATAATTTTTTTTCTATTTTAATATATTATATATTACTATTCAATTATATATATATATATATATATATTAATATATTATATATATATATATATATATTATACTATTCAAATTTGTAATTTAGTGTAATTTTAATAAATTACAAGTGAAAATGCCAAGAAAGTGAAAATTCCAAAATTCCAAAACATGAATTTGATTGGCAAACAATAAAAAAAACTACACCCTTCACAAAAATTAAAAAACCACACCCTTACAAATACTTAAATTTAATATAAAAAAATATGTAGGACTTTCTTCCAATTTTAAATAAAAGATAAAACGTGGTTAGAAGATGATGAGTTTGAACATTTTTGATATGAAAGTATTAAAATGTGATTTTCAATATATTTAATTCTCAAGAATTTGTGTTTCTAATATTAAAGTTATCAAAAGGGGAAAAAGGTTAATGTTACTCAATTAGATTTTACTGTATGTATGTCACTTAATATTATAAATGATTAGAGGTGTATGTAATGATGTTTAGAGCCTACCACAACGTACTTTGGATAAGATGAGATTGCCTTAATATTTTTGCATCGTGCAACGTGAAGGCTGCAATAAGACCTCAATCGTTTGCCGAACCAAAAACTTTGGGTAAAATTTTGTTGAATAAAATTGGGAGCATCAAACTTAGGTTAAAATGTGAAAACACCCAAAAAAACCGGTCAAAGTATCAAGTAATGGTAGGTCAACGATCGATCGATCGCTAATAGTCCCAGGCAGGGACTAATAATGGTATCTTGAAAAGAGTTCGAACAACAAATTATTTCGAAGGGTTATTGGTGGGGAACCTTCTAGTGAGGAGCCTCCTCATCATTCGTGAGGAATTCCTTTTGGGAACTTGTTTATGTGACATTGAGAGAGTGTTGGGTCATGGGAGTAGGGAATTGGGAAGAGAGGAATTTTGTGGGGTTAGTTTGAGTGGGTATTTTGTTTTGTTGATGGTTGGATTTGAGTTTTTATTTTTATTTAAGTTTAAGATAGTAAAAGTAAGGGTATTTGAATTTTGTTTTTCACATTTAATATAGATATTATATTTGGTAAAGGTTATTGGGAATTTGAGAAATTTGGAAATAAGGAATTTTATTATCATGGTGTATTCGATTTTGTCTAAATAGATATTTCTTTATTTTGGTTGATTTTTTATAATTTTTTTTATTATTATATTTATTAATTTAATTAATAATAAAAATATTTTTTGGTTATATTTTATTTAAAATATAGTAGAATTTTTTTTAAGAATATATAATTTTAAGTTATTTAATTTGTAAAGTTTAAGTATTTTAGGGATTTTTTAGGGTGATGAATCCATTATGCATTTAAAAACGTATTTTAAATAATAAGTAATTATAATCTTACTTAAAATTGTATTTATTGCCAAAAAAATATTTTAGTATATTAGTTAGACTACATCTTTACTAAATATTTATGGCTTAGTCTAACTTATAGATGAAATGGTCTTTTGCACAACATTTTTTCTTGTTAATTTTAATTAAAATTAGACAGAGATCTTTTAAAACTTCAACTTAAAGTTGTTTAATTCATTTATGCATTCAAAAATGCATTGTAAACAACAAAAAGCCATATTCTTTGTTGAAATTGTTTTGCCACATTTCCCCAAAAAAGTCTATTTCACCTATAATTTAAACTATGCCAATATGTATATTTGAAAAATACTACACATGAGAGTTTTAAATTTAGATTCATTTTAAAAATTAATCAGTTTTTAAATATACATTTAACTATGTTGATAGATGTGTGTATTTTTAATAAGGCTTACAAAATTTTAATTTAATTATATATAATTAATAAATGGGTGGTAAGGATTTAACTTTTGAATATCCATGAAATATTTTTAGTAGTAGTCAACATAAAGGATTGAAATTTATTTAAAAAGTAGTTATGCTTATTTTGCTTTTCAATTTAATCAAAACAATGCTATAAAATTTAAATTAAAATAAAGCTATAAAATATTTTGATTGAAAAACAAGTTATGGATTTTTGCACATATATGATTCATGTTATCCATGATATTATAACAAAGCTTATTTACAAGCTAAAAATCTCTATGGTAAAGTGGGGATGAATTTACATGGTTGATAATTTTATTACATGTTTTTTTAAATATATGTATGTTTACTTCATATTTATTTCATTTTATTTTAATAATAAAATAATAATAATAAAATTATAATTTAGTTAAATTTTTCTATCAAATAAATATTTGATATCTATTTATACTTACAAACCATTTAATTATATAAAATATATTAATTATATTACTTTTCAATTATCCACTTGTAAAATCAATATACATGTCTAAATTTTATAAGATATAAACGAAGTTGTGTTTAGTGCAACTTTTTGAAAGCTTTTCTGGTTTAATTTCTCTAAAATTCAGTAGGAATTTATTGAAATCACAAGTTTGATGGGTAACCCCTGCACAATCGAAGTGCCCTAGGGTTTTTCACACAGAAAAGTCCAAAGGTAACACTAAAGACAACTCCCATATAAACATAATTATAAAGCTCATAAATATGCAAGTCAAATAAAATTGTAAAGTCAATACACACATATGGCAAGTCAATGCAGATTATTAAAGTTTTTGACCAATTTTCTTATCTCTTGATTTTGTATCAATAAAATTAAGATATTGCTTAATTGGCTATAAGATAAATATATGTTGTTAAACATTCAATTTTTTTAAAGTGATGCAAATGTGTATATGTTAAAATAACAAGGGCTACATAGTGGCTAGTACCTACGGTTTGGCTTAAATATAACTTAATTAAATAAAAAATAACAAAGACAAAAATTTCATCACAAAAAAAAATAATAAATATTGTAGTGTTAAATGCCATCAACAAAAATTAAGAAATATGATTAACTAATATTAGTTATATTAACACATATATCTATGTGTGTGTGTTTTATTTTTATTAATATACATAATGGTTTATAATTAATTCTATTAAATATATTTTTAGTATAATAATAGTCGTTTTAAATTGAATTATTGTGAAAATTAATTCATTGAAATAGAAATATAGAAAAGAAAAAGAAAATAAAAAATATAAAAACTAAACAAAAAATTGTAACTAATAGAATGGAAGTTATTAACAACACATAATAAGACTCAACAATCACCTTAACACATAAATTTTTTAATATATAATAATATTAAAAATCTTTTCTTGTTAAAAGTCTAAAATTTTTGGTCTAAAACAAAGTTAATAATGGTCAAAACAAATTAAATATAGTTATACCATCTATTACAATGTAATATTTAAATTAAATTTTAAAAATTTATATTCTGTCTAATAATATAATTTATTAAAAGATATAAAATAAATATATTAACTAATAATTAAAATATTTTCTCATTTCAAACATTTTTTTCGTTAGGAAAAATAATTTTTTAAAAATTTACTTAAATTTTTTATTCTTGTTATATTAATAAATAATATTTAGAAATGATGGATGCTGTCACAATATATAATTACTATTTTAGATCTTTTTAGTAACTTCAATTTTTTTATTATTTTAATATAATCATTATAGTTTTTCTTCTAGAAAACTTAACTAAACTTTTTATTATCAAAATAAAATTTATTAAAATATAATTAAAATATTAATACACATATTTCAAAAATAAAAATCCATAAAAACATATAATTAAAGATGTTAATATAAAAGTGAAAGAGACATTCATGTTAATTCGCAAAAAGAATGTCACATGATGATGCAGAGATACCCTGTTCTCTTTGGGTCAGCGTGATTTTTGAGATCTTAAATCCAACAGAATTTTTTCGCGAATGATATTTATTTTTTACAAGTTTTTTTAAAAAGATTGCAAGTTAAAATGTAGAGAGGTAGAGTATGTATTAGAGTAGATTTAGTTGTTAAATTATTATTTGTAGATTTAACGAAGTAGAAATTGTAAATTTAGTTGTCAAATTATTATTTTTAAAATTTAGCTGTCAAATCGCTACTCCTCAATTACTGCCAAATCCTATATCCTCCAAAACAAAATAATCTCATACCCAATCCCTTATCTCACAAACAAAATAATCTCATTATCTCACACAACAAAATAATCTCATAAGCCAATTTAATATCTGACTTAGCCTAATCTTAAAATTAAATTTCCTATCATAATTTTGTCTTACCATTCAATTTCCACCCTCAACAATTTATGTCGTCGGTTATGCTGTGTCTCTCCCAACACATTGGTAGTTGGGAACCATGAAAAGAAACCTGATATGCAGGCTATGAGGAAGAGCAATCGAAATCGAAATCTGGTGAAACGCAGATCGGAGAAATTTGCGGCAATTCCATAGGGTACTTAGTGCGTTTGACCCTGAAATTTTTTCTCCGCGTGTGACCGGATGTGACGGTGCCAACTACTGGCCACTTCATTCATTATATTCATCCATACCTTCCACGCTACTCAAAGGAGAAGATCCACTATGGCTTTCTGGATTCACATTGTGAAAATTGAACAAAGATGAAGTGCTTTCAGATGCTATGCAGGTTAGTAGCCCTGAACATTTTTTAGCTGCTCTTCTGACAGACCAGGTTAGCTGGTTTTGGGCTCTTGACACTTATTTATGTGATTGGTAATTTCTCTAGGCAGACAGTGAGATCTCAAACAAATTTGATATGCCTCAGCTGTATGTGTATGTATTAATTTTTCCATTCCCTTTTAAGCTAGAAATGGAAAAGGTTGCTTGAAAATCACGAGTGTTGCTTCCAAAAATGTTGCTTTATTTCACAGATCTGGATCTTCAATTTTAATAGCAAGCCCCAAAATCTGAGCCCATTGGGAGGGCAAAGCTAATTTGGACTGTAATAAACATGGGAATATGTTTGCAAGCTCTGTTTGGAGTTTGGGTATTGGCTGCCATTTCCTTCTTTTCTTGTTCTCGACTGGCCAGTTCATCCCCTTACAAATTACCGGCATTCGATGCTCCATCTACCTTCAAAACTAACAATTATAATCCCACTCCCACTTACAGTCGTTTTAATGAAGTGAAGGAAAAATGCCGCTCTTTTTTATCAGAGGCTTCAGCTCTGCCTTCCGATCCGAACCTAAGATATATCATTCAGAATGAGCTTTCTTTTGTAAACGGGGATTGGAAGCAAGACAAGGGTTCTGCTCCTGTTATGCCATTTATTAATTCCAATAACACCCTCCCCCAAAACCTTTCGGCTCTCAGTTTGTCGTCTTTCTGGATCACAGATGTAGATCCAAACACGGCTTCTGGCAAAATGGTGAATGTGGGTGGGGTTTTAAAGTTGGCCATGTGCCCAGATAGAAGTATCTCTTTTATGGGTAGCAACCCTGAGGGCTTTGAGATTTATCCTGGATTTTCTTCTCTCAGCATTCGTTTTGAAGGAGTCTACTTACAATTGAAAAACCCACAAAAAGAGCGGTTGCTATGTATGCTGGGCAGTACGTATTTACCCTCCCGTGGGGAGAATGCTGCAAATCCTTGGGACTGGTCAGAGTCGCTGTCGCCAAATCTGCTGGAAGATGATAACATTTTGCTACTATTGCACTATCCAAGCAAACTTTCTCTGACTACCAGAGAAATTTGGGGAAAGCTGACAAGCTTCAACCGGCACTCCAATCCCAGGTACTTTGATGGAATTGACATCTATTCACAATTGGCTGCTTATTCGAATTATGGCTTTGATTCCGGGAGCCTGGTGGCAAAGGCTTGTGATCCTTACCCATATGCCGACAATTTCCAGTCAAAAGGTATTGAAATATACAGAGGGAAACAGTTATGTTCAACTCTACTGCAACTAACGTCTGGCCAGATTTTGGATGTGGTTCCCAACTGGCAGTGTAATGGCACAGATGAATTTTGTAGCAAGTTGGGTCCATTCATGAGGGATGACAAAATTCAGCGCACCGATGGCAGCTTTAATAATACAAAGCTTATTGTGCAGGATGTAAGATGTGTAGATCCATCTGATTCTAGTGCTGCTAAATCAGTTATTACAAATGTTAGTGCTGTTTTTCGAATTGTTCCTCCTTCTCAGAGTCAGACAGTGGCTGTAGAACGATCAGGCCTTAATGGTCTAACATTGCCCGCTGAGGGAAAATGGAGCTCATCTGCTGGTCAGCTTTGCATGATCGGATGCCTCGGATCCATCAAGACTGAGGATAGTGCTTGTAATTCTCGAATCTGCATTTACATCCCACTTACACTTTCAATAAAACAAAGGAGTGTAGTTATTGGCAGCATTTTCAGCATTAAGAACAATACAAATTCCTTCTATCCTCTCTCATTTGAGCTTCTGCTGCATCCTCCACAGTTGCCATGGGATGTGTTAAACAAAATGTCATACAAATACAGCAAGACCAAATTAGCAGGATCTATGTTAGAGAGAGATGAGCCTGTAGGTTTTGGTGAGCAGATCATGAAATCATTCTTGAAGTACCCCCTCAAAGAACTTGGGAAGACAAGAGAGAGTTTCTCTCTTCTAAGCGAGGATCTCTCCGTTCATTCATTGGCCATCTTCGAACCATTCTCTAAAGGGCATTTTGTCAAGAGCTTCATAGACGTGGATATTATAGCCATTGAGGAATATGTGGGAGTTGATTGGGTGCAGGCCGCAAACACTAAAGTCATACCTGAGGATGTTCGGGAACCACCTCAGTCAGAAGGACCAGAGGAGGAGAAGTATTTCTTGAAAGTTGCTGCACAGTTGAAAGTGGAAGGAAATTTTACAAATCTTTTTGTTGAGGGTCTTTATGATCCAAGAGTGGGCAGAATGTACCTTATAGGATGCAGGGATGTTCGAGCTCCTTGGAATGTTTTACATGACAGTGGGGATCTGGAGGATGGTTTGGATTGCCTAGTTGAAGTAAAATTGGAGTATCCACCTACAAATGCCAGGTGGTTTGTAAATCCAACTATGAAGCTTTCAGTCACGAGCAAGCGAACTGAAGATGACCCATTCTTTTTTAGGCAGATTAAGGTCCAGACGCTTCCCATTTTATATAGGAGACAGAGAGAAGATATCATATCTCGCAAGAGTGTAGAAGGCATGTTGCGCATATTGACACTATCAGTGATGATTGGGTGCATTCTCAGCGAGTTATACTACATTCGAGGTAAGGCAGAAGTTGCTCCATACATCTCTCTTGTCATGCTGGGACTTCAGGCCATTGGATATAGTATTCCTCTCATAACAGGTGCGGAGGCCTTGTTCGAAAGGTTGACATCAGATTCTGAGGACAATGAATATTCTGCTCTCAGTCAGAGCCGATGGTCTGAGGTCATTGATTACATTGTTAAACTGCTAGTGTTGGTTGCATTTCTATTGACTCTTAGACTGTGCCAAAAGGTTTGGAAATCACGTATTCGGTTGCTGACAAGGAGTCCTCTAGAGCCATGGAGAGTCCCAAGTGATAAACGAGTTCTTGCCATTTGTTCCGCTATACATGCTATGGGGTTTTTAGTTGTGCTAATTGTTCATACTGTGAGGACCAGTTCTCGTCCAATTCAGTCCTCAACGTATCTTGATTGGAAAGGCAATGTGCACAAGCAACATGAATGGGAGACTCAGCTTAAAGAGTATGTAGGTCTGGTGCAGGATTTTTTCCTTCTTCCTCAAATTGTTGGTAATATTCTTTGGCATATTGAATGTAAGCCACTTAGGAAACTATATTACATTGGTGTCACTGTTCTGCGGCTCCTTCCTCACATCTACGACTACTTGAGATCTCCAGTTTTCAATCCTTATTTTGCAAATGAATATGAATTTGCAAATCCTAGCTCAGATTTTTATTCCAAGTTTGGAGATATTGCTATTCCAGTCATTGCCGTGATGCTTGCAATTGTGATTTTCATCCAGCAGAGATGGAATAAGCTTACAGTTGGTCAGGCATTGAAATTGACCTCAAGTAAACTCACACGGCTTGGATCAAGGATGTATGAGAGGCTGCCATCACAGACATTTGAAGCTGAGCTTGTTTCTGGTGTAAACTCACAAGAAAATGGCAACGCACATGCAAATGGAGAAGTGAGCTAATGTTAATGTGGCTCATCATGGCCATACCCAAAGGAAATTTGCTAATGTTTCTTGTTTGATTCTGTAGGTTACTGGATCACAGCCCAGAGCAGTATAAAATTGCGATTGAGGGTTTTACAATTGCTGGGGTAATGGCATGTAAGAATCTGCAAATGCAGTATGCACACTGCTCTTGGAGAGTAAATATTTCTTCTATAACAGTTAGACCAGTGAAAGTTCCAAATTATGTCTGATTTGATGATGCTTATGAGAGGCAATGAAAAAAATGATAACAGCCTATTTCCGGGTGTTGTGATGTCGAAGATTGAAATTTATGTTGTTCTCGGGAATATTCTATTTTCTCTTTTTGATTAGAATTAGGTAAATATATGCATCCACTGCACGGGTATTACCTCTATTACCATGAACTATGGTCTTTGATAAGATGGTAACTCGTCTTTAGCTGATCGGAAGAGACTCTTCGAAGCTAATTTCATACTTTAAGCAAGAATGTGTCTAATTATCAACTGACGAAAGGGTAATTTTTGTTTGTCTTTCCTCCAGTTTTGCTCAGCTTGTTTGAAATTCACAACTAATTAGTACAGCATCTTCTGAAGGTTCTTTACGTTTTAAATTCAGAATTTATCATATCATAGTATATTGTTGGCGTTTTGTCTTTTTGGGCACTGTGTAATTACTAATAGTTCAATTTTATTCATTGAAATTTACATCTGTTAGATATGTTCTTTGGTTCTCAATTTCTGAATATAGATGCAGTATTATTCAATGACCTACTTTTGCATTAGTTTTGAGCCTATATGTAGGCAACTGATTGATATATGTTTGTTTGAATGATAATTTATTTTCTGTCCATTGAGGTCATGTTCGTAAAGTACCCAATGATCGTAATATAAAAGATTTTTTCTTTTGGCTAACCTTATTATCATTTTAAACTAGACCTTTCTGGTAGCTTATCTCAGGAAGGTCTATGTTTGAAGGGCCAGAAAGGTTAATATATGAAGGGCCATTGTACCTTATAACCTGAAGCTTTCAGGTGCCGCAACTTGGTTCAAACCTTTAGGTCACTTCAGCAGAGACTTAAAGTACTTTGTACAAGTTGTCGATTATATCCATTGGCCCTTGCATGTGCCAGTGCTTGACACGTTAGAGACAACTGAATTGGTTCATAGCAGCACAAAATAATAATAGAGGACATCTGTGTTTTTCACTGGTGCTGCTTGCTTACCCTATTTGAGAGGTCGCTAGAACTATTTAAATGTCATATCTAGGATAGAATGAATCTCTTTCTGATTTTCCTGAGTTTAGTAATGCATAATCACGATTCCTAACAATGGATTTGATCAAGAGAAAGGATTGAAGCTATACTTGGGGGCTGGAACCATTATTGTCTATTATAAATCTACTGATATTCTCACTTATGAACTTGAACAAAGAATCCTTTTTTTGGAACAAAAAATGAGTTTGAAGACATCAGACTTGTAGTTGATTGCTTGTAGTTGATTGCTTGTTCATAGTGCAAGCCTATCATCTGAATTCTATAATTTGATTTCATGATTTGCTTTTTTTCTCACTTACAGACAATACTTATTTTTATTTTTTTATATATCATAAGCCTAATTACTAAATTGATCTGGCTATTCAACCCACTGATGACCTTACCAATCATTATTGCTCTAAACTTCTAGTAAATATGAATTTTGGACTGAGCTCGTGTTACTACAGATTCGTCTCAGTGAAAATACAAAATTGTATGGATGCAACGTTAAACAGAAAATGGGGACAAACCAGAATCTATCCCACTAGAAAGCTGAAAACCAAACCCTAACAATCTGTCCTACCACTCACCACCACTTCCCACCAGTCTGCCTGGCCGTGGAATTGTATCAGAGCTGCAAAAGGCCTTGACTTGTTGCCCTCTTTTCTTTTTTCAGAGCTCTAAATCTTTAAAGGTGCACTAACCAACCCCTTTGCATCGATCTCCACTTCTAACACCTTCGTCCAAGACTTCTGAACATGAACTCTGCTTGTTATGCTGACTGTGACACAGTGCTGATATCGTCCAAGAGACACTGGTCCTCTGCCAGATCTCTAATGTCTGTTCCCAACCTCCCTGGATTCCTCAAATGATTGACATTGCGAATTAGCTTATCTTTTTGAGAGTTACTATTTTTGTACCACGTTGTTTAAGAATGGTCGGAAACAAATCGCTGATACTTCCCTCTAAATATTTCTTGTATATGTTTTCCACTGTCAAATAACTGGAACTCAAGGATTTCAGTGAGAAAGACTCTACATGTGAGGAAAAGTGTAGTAGATTATGTAAAGCAGCGAAGTTGAGTCAATGGTTATGCATGTTTATTTTGTTTACTAATTCTTTTGAATAATCTTCTAACGAGAACGTGAGAATCTAAGGGAATAACCACAGGTATTTCCTTAGTGTTCTTGTGATTTAAGGGATAGCATGTTTTCTAGGGGATTTCAACATGGGTTTCCACAAGGAGAATCTGAACTGGGTAAATATATCATTTGGTGGGCTTTCCTCTAAATATTTTTTGCTTTGATACATTTATGTGTGTACATTCTTTCCAGTTTATGCTTTTCTACTGTCAAATATCATGGTGTCAAGGATTTCCATCAAAGAAAATATGCATGAGAGGAAATGATTATGCCTATTTATTTTGCTTATCCATTGGTTTGCAGGAAAATGAACTGAATTTTGTAATAATCAGCCACCTTATGCAGTCATCGACTAGGTTCCCCAGGGTCTGAAGCAGGCATCATATCCCAGACAAATCCTAATGGCACAGTGTTTAGATATGTCATTGTTGATATTATGGTTTTAGAGCTAGTGTATCTCTATAAGATTCAGATTCAATTCTTGAACATGGTTGTGGGTTTTAATCCATTTATGTTAATGCAGGTATTGCTGTATGTGCCACACATTCTAGATTACTTTTTTGAATGGTCAATGGTATTCAGTGGAGTGATTTGACTGTTAAAGTTTATGGAGGTGTCTATACTTTACTTCTCGGATTTTGAACCTGTAACATTTTTGGGAGAAAATACACAATTTTACTTTTTTGAATGGTCAATGGTACTCAGTGGAGTGATTTGACTGCTAAAGTTTATAGAGGTGTCCATACTCTACTTCTCTGATTTTGAACCTGTAACCTTTTGGGGAGAAAATACATGATTTTAACCATTAGACATACTCAAGTTGTTAAAATGAAAAAATGAAACTATCAGTCCCTTTAACATTCAATACCTATCATCCAAGCACCGATGGTGTATGTCCATTAGTTATGTATTAACAGCCCTGAGCAATAACAACCATTTTCAATCTCTTTCCACTTTACCAAACAAGAGCCATGGATAATAAATTCCTATATTCTGAAGATAGAAACATTAGAAAGTTTAAAATGAACTGCCTTTGCTCATAGAACTGTTGTAGGATCCCACCTTCCATTTCAAACTCTTCCCTTCCCGACAGGCACGAGATTTGTTTATTGGCAAAGTACAGAGTTTACCAGGTGCATATCTCAGTTCCATCTTAGTGACAGCAACAATCTTGCGGTCGCTGATAACAACGCCAGCCAACCTTTGGATCTCAGTGCTTCGTGGGAGCTGCGTATTGTCATCTACTCATCTACAGGGTACCGTGTTAATTGCATCTGCTACTGGATACTTTTGTAATGATAACTAGTGGTGCCAAGAGAGAAATTAATATTAACTTCACATGAACTTTTTCGCTGAACTCCATGACTGCCCCAAATATGAAAGAACGATAACCTCCTCTCGTCCAAAATTTGTGATTTTTGCTGAAGTGGTTTGAAAGCAGTAATGTTTATTAGGTTCGATTGAAATAATCCAAAATATTCCATTCCTCTTTTATCTTTTTTATGGGCAGCAATGATTGAAGCCTTTTTTGTTCTGCAAAGTTCAGCAGCTGCTCTTCGATGAAGATCTAGTTCCATTGGTACAATTTCTTTAGAATTTGCGGTTTTCCTATGGGTTAATTTGTCTAATGCCATGGCCGAAATTTGTATTTTCACGTGACAGAGGCTGAGGTTCTGACAGTCATCTTAATGTTTCTTCCTCCGGTAGTATTTTAATCTTGCGTATCTTCCTGTCTTTGTCTGTATCAGATCATCTTCTTCCTTATTTCTTTACTTTCTTAAGCATTTGAGCCAAAAACATTTATTAACATAAGATCATTGTGATCAAATCCATATGGCAAATCGAAAATACAGTTCGGTTAGTGCGATTTGGTTCGCATTATGCAGGATTTGGCGGCAAAGAAAATGAGTTTCACAGTCACACCATTTTCTTCAGTGACTGTTTGATTCCGGAGTCGCCACATTCTTTGCATCGTGGTTTACATCTTCCCCCGCGACTGGAAGCCACTCCAAAGCATTACTCACTTTAACGGGTCAAGACTCGATACATCCGCCACTGATAATGGAATAACATCATCATCAGTTCAGGAAGCTAGGGTACATTTCCTCTGTTCATCCGGTTTCTGAAGCTCAGGGTTTCGACACCGCGCGGGGTTCGAACCATCAAACCATCGCACGTGTTTTAACTTTTCTTACACGACTACTTAATACTTTTCACTAAACCAAAGTGCCAGGGTTACGTTGATGAGGGCAAAAATGGAGGCCCCTGATCAACTCGTCTCGAACATTAAAGCGATGAATTTTTATGCCTGCACATGTGGAAGGCGGATTTTTATGTCTGGACGTACGAAAGGACATGGATATAGAATTTGTAACTTCAATCTATG
>APFE030441344.1:0-11758 GCA_000404065.3 Pinus taeda | reverse complement strand
TTATTATAGGTTTTTAATAATTTTATGAAAGTGGAATATAAATTTTTCCAATTTTAAATTCTTGCGGATCATCTCACTTGAAATTGGGTAGAAATATGTTTTTTTTAAAGTGTTTTTATATTCCAATATAAAAGATTTATATTAGTTTAGCAATATTACTGGTTCTAGCTTGCCACTTTGGAAATAAGATTAGAGATAAATAGAGAGTCAAGGATTTGCAAAATTGGAGAAGAGTCCAAAATAAATAGAGACCAAAACTATTTGTTTTCTCACTCAAAGAGAGACCAACAACAAGAGATAAAAGTAGTAGTGTTGTTGAGTTGTAGAGCTTGTGTTAACAAGAAAATTAAACTTAGTATGGAAGCGAATGAAAACATAAATATAGCCTAGCTCTATTTATTTCATTGTTTGCTACCCATATCGGGGTACTAATATCTTGAGTTGCTATTTTGTGGCATACTTATGTTAATGAGGAAAGGGGGAAGGAAGACCATGAAAAATTGTTGAACATAGCGAATGTAGCATAAGCTTCGTTGGCTAATTGATCTGCAAATTGATTAGTTGATCTATGGATATGTGAGGGGGAATGGCATCAAAGATTCAAGGAAGGAGTTGTTTGATGAGATTCAAGGACCTTTGGAGTCTCCAACTTTTGGCGATTTTGAAAGAGGAGGATCCATGGAGGGAAATAACAAGATGAGAGTCACCTTTGAGGATTAGGCTAGAGAAATTGAGGGAGGAGGCACTTCTCAGCCCCTTTTCAAGAGCTTTCAGTTTTGTTGCATTATTATTGTTGTGGCCAATGTAACTAAAATACAAATGAATGATGTCTCCTGTTTTTGAGTGAAAGACTCCCTTGTAGCTTGTTGAACTAGGGTTACCATTGGCGTAGCAGTTTTGAGACATAATTGAGGATTCCATGCAAAGTAGCACTGCGTAGACGGATAGCGTGTGGTAATGTCAGCTAAGAAGCAACACATGGAACATGGGAAGGAAGAAAATACCATAAGCTAGTTTTTGGGTTTTTACATATATTAGTAGGAAGTGCCAATGGTAAAAGTATATTGTTGGTCAACCTTGTGCCTAATGTAAAGCTATAAATAAGGCTACAATGTTATGTGATAGTGTGCACCTTGTTATGTTCTATTTAGGACAAGTAACCAATGAAGACCTTACACTGTAATTTGATGGTTTAGGCTGGTGAGTCATGACATTGTGATGTAATGAAGAATTCTCTGAAGTAGTAGAATTGGTTGTTTGGTAAATTCTCTGTTGTGTGCAATATGGTTTGATTAATTTGGCTTATCTGCTATAATGTGTTTTGATAATAATTGGTTTACTTTGTGGATGAGGGTATACTTAAAAAAATTTTGTTGTGTTGCGGATGATAGCGTAGGCCCCATGTCCCCTTTGCTACTGCAAAACTGTCTTGGTTCCTATAGTCCCTTTGAAGATGCCTCAGGTGAGACTTCACGTACTCACAGGTGATGTCAAAAGGGCTAGTTTCTGAAGGGTTTTGTTGGCTATTTCAATTTAAACCCGGGTTTTCCCTCTACGGGCCAACAAATGGTTTTATTGTTGGGACCGAGATTTGCAATTGAAGGGGATATGGAAGCCGACTGAAGAAGAGATAGAACAATGGGTACAAACGACATAACGTGAATTTGCGGGATAACAAACCAAAAACTAGTAGATAGATCAAGAAAAGTGGTTGCAAAAGTATGTTTTTATAGATTTACATGAGATTTTCTTTGTTGAGTTTCCTGTGATTCTAGCCAAATGGTTGTCAAGACTATCAGAGAACGTCTTGACACCTGGGAGCTGTTTTTAATTAGAAATTTCTTTGAAGAACCACAAGAAACCCCTGAAGGCAGTACATTAAAAAGAAGTAGAAGAAAGAGAACAGGTGATAAAACTCAAAACACTCCTACTAACACAATTGAAAGAACTAGTAGAGAAGAAAGAATGTCTAAAAGGAGGAAGGAAAAGACTGAGGGTAAAAAGCCAACAAAATCAAAAGAGAAAAGAAGCATTGAGGCTGTGCATCAAACCCCTTCCTCAGAAGAAGACCATCAAGTATTGTCTGAGAGACGAGTTCACCTTTAGGAATAGTCAGCCATGGCCAAAAAGAAAGGAAAAGAAAAACAGAAGGAAAAAGACAGTAGTCCACAACATGTAAGAAGAAGCACCAGGCTTAAAGGAAAGTGGAGGAAAGCACAAACAAAAGGACCCCATTTTATTAATTTGGGAGGAGGAACAGTTGAACAAACTCTAGCTGGCTGTAGTCCACCTCATTCTCAACCAAATGTTGAAACTAGTCCTCAAGATGTTGACATGAATCCTTTTCGGCCAGATTTTGAAGTCAATTCTCCTCCACAACATTTTGGGGACAACCCAAGGAAAATGACACCCGAGATAGATCCAAAGCAGCAAGAGGTGTATGATTACGTAGATTCTTTAGAAAGAACATCCACGGGTTCCAGCATTTCATCCACTCAGCCTCACCTAGCACAAGAAGCTCTAGTCCAATCGTTGAAACAAGAAGTCTTTGAGTTGGAGGTTTTAAATAGACATATTAAAAATGAAAATGAAGCATTAAAGGAGCAAAGCAGATTGGACAAGATCATTCATGACAACACTATGTTACACCTAGGACTGTGGCACAAAAAGAATAGGAAATTGAAGAAGAAATGTAAGAAGATAAGTAGAGCACTGATTAATCTCAAATTCAGATGCTTGATGAAGAAGCCCAAGATGTTAGCAACACCAAGAAAGAGGAGAAGAGGACTGGGTGTACTGGCAGAGGTATCAGAGCATATGAATTGAAGGAGGGTGATCAAAATTTTGATTGCATGGGGACATGCAACATCTTCATAGTGGGGGTATGTTGAGTCCCAAACTTTCATCTTTCCTATACACCTTTCTAGACTTTTTCCATTTACCTGGACCTCCTAAGTCATCAACATTATTGCATATTAATCATAAAAGAGCATTTAAAGTGGTTTTTAACTATGTTTTGTGTCTGCTGTTTGAATTAGATTTTTGCTCATTGAGCTGCGGAATTTTGTCACTTTCCGCAACCATTTTGTTGAAGTCTATATTATAGGTGTCTTCAGGCAAATCAAGCCACATGGGCAAGGTGGAAATGACATGGATATGGACCGAGTCCTATTGACTCAGTCGAATTCACCAAAGAAGGCCGTCGTCAAAGGAAGTCAAGTGGTGGTCAACTTAAGAGTCCTACGGTGACAGAACTCCGTTTTTCACCATGTGAAGACTTGCGTGGCTGTTCCTAAATCTCAGGGGACATATCAACACCTGTGGACTGCTCCATAATCCGAATCCAACAGCCACCCTCCAAAGATTTAATCTTCATGGCAGCCATAATGCTAGATTCTTGGACGTGGTTGTTCACGTGTCTCTTATCAGTGCAGATTGTAGGAAAGTAGTTATGTCATCCTTTGTTATAAATAATGCGTTCTCATATGCATAGTAATTAGCTTTTGTAATGTAATTTTGACTGTTAACGAGCCCACTGTGCCATGACTTTATTTCTATGTTATGACTGCATTTTGAATACATGAGAAGACTCTGTTTATAAGCTCAATTCGTGGTTGATAGCTGACTGCCCGAGGTTGTGCAGAGGGCCCCTGTACACACCGAGGTTTTGTTTATTGTTGTATAGTTTCATGCTTAATTTCTTTACATTCCTTATGCCATAATCATTCACGTGTATATATTGCATTGCTTATGGTATTCACGTTTTATTTCTGTCCATAATTTTGTATGCTTTTATAATGCTGTTAACTGATTAGTGTCTTTGTTCCAGATTACAGTAGGCAGCCCGGGAATTTGCACATAGTTTTACAATGACTAATGACATGGAAACAATCTTATCTTTCAGTTGATTTCTTTTTCTTAGTTTTTAACTCCAGCATTGTTTTGTTTATTTTAGTTCTGTTCATTGGCTTTATTAGTTAGTTTAGATATGGAATTGCTCATGTCATCTTCAGTTACCTCCGAAAGCCATATCGAGACTAATGGTGAGGGATTGAAGTATGCGTGTGTAGTTTGATATTAGTTTATTTTTTTGCAAGTTAGTTATTGAATTGCTCATGTCATTTTCAGTTACCTCCGAAAGCCATAGCGAGACTAATATTGAGAGATTGAAATAAGAGTGTGTAATTTGATATTAGTTTATTTTCCTGCAAATTAGATATCGGATTGTTCAAGTTGTTTATGATTACTTCCGAAAGCCATAGCGAGACTAATGGCAAGGGGTCAGAGTATGAATTGATGTAATTTGATTTTAGCTTTACTTTGCTTGCAATTTTTGGATTTCTTTGAGTATAGTTTCTTTTGTATTTAGACAACAGCAGGGATAATGGTTCCATGATCGATAGTTCACTGTTTGTTTGATTAGAATAGTGGCACATTTTCATTTTCGTTTAGGAATTAATTTCATCATTGCATGTTGTAAAACCTTTTCTTTGAAAGTTTGAAGTTTTGGAAATTAATATAAAAGACATCATTGCCTTGAACATTTATATCCATACTTGTCTTTTAAAATTTCCATATGACATTAGGAAATCAACGAAGATAAAAACCCCCAAAACATAAAAATAAAAAACGACAAAAGTAAGAAATAGGTTATCTTGCACATACAGTACGCCACACTTCGTCAGCTTACGAATCCCGGATTGACAATTAAATGCAGCAATTTAGGACACTCTAAATTGACCAAACAGGATCCTCAACTCAGTTTGGAAAAAGAGGGATTAGTGTATCCAAGTAAACCTGGTCGGGCCATACCTTGCACCCAACCCATGGCCTCTTCTGTGTCATTGGATCAAGAAGAAAAATAACCAAGTTGTAGTTAAGTTTAGTTAGTAAAGGGAAGAATCAAAATAGCCAAAATAGTGAAAGTAGTCAAACAAGATCTAGGGTTTCAACAAATTAGCCAAAAAGTATTGACTTCACAAAGAACGATGACAGATGTTGAGCCTTTGATGTGAATGTTGGTCTTTCATGTCGTAGGATCAGAAGATCTTGAGTAATGTCCTTTTGTGTGTGAAGCAGTTTAGAATGTAAAGCAAATACAAGATTGAACAAACAAAGATGGCGCAACTAGAGACCACTTTCAAGGACCGCGTGTTAGCCTGGTACATGAAATTCAAGAACACTGTGCTAGGAGGTAAAGGTAGAGCATTAGCGAAGATTAAACAAGCATTGTTGAAGGAATTCCAGAAACTGAAATCAGAGTCTTAGTGTATCTTAGAGGTCAAGGAGATTAAGTAGTATGCTAGTGAGTTAGTATGGGATCATGAGTAGAGGATCAAGGCATTAGTGATTGGTTATCTTTCCCAATTGTAGATGCACAACATCGAGTGGTTTATTTCGGGTTTGACATTGAATATACTTATTCCATTGACTTAGTAGAAGTTTGCCACACAATTTGAAACTTTTGGGATTGCCATGAAGCTAGAAGCATCACTTGTAGGTAGTGAAAGTGAAGCAGGAGTGGCACACGTCCAATCATAGTTGGGGGCTTTGCAAATATAGTTGCAGGACGTGGCGAAGGCCAAAGAAAAACATGAAGAATTCTGGTGCACCATATGTAGAAAGGAGGGACACCATAGAAATGAATGTCCATTTGTCACAACCTATATGACTATGGGAGCTATTGGAAATAACACTGAGAGGGGTGGGTGAATCAGTGTTATCAAATCAATAACTTTTTCATTTCATAATCAAATTTATATATGCTACTTCAGTGAAGGGAACCCACGTGTGCACACAAATATTCTTAAGGCAACCATCGTATATCCAGTTAACTTATGATTCAGTTAATTCATCATATGTTGATATTTAATCAGTGCATCAGTATTTTATTGGCCATTTAAACAGTAACCATCTGTAGTAATAACATAATAAACCATCACACATAAGCAACACACATGAACACCAAGATTTAAGGTGGAAACCTAATGCATGAGAAAAACCACCCGCTACTGTAGTCTATGTCTTCTTTTAATATAAGAAAAACCTATTTACAAGCTTGTACTGGTGCAGACTCATATCGGTACGTAGACACCCACCTGCAGAAGGCTACAACCTTATCTCATTCTCCAGCTTCGACTAGAAGGGAGCTACAACCCCCTATCTTTTGTACTAGCCGATATGTTTACTAGTACGTAGGCACCAACCTACAGAAGACTACGACCTTCTCTCTTCCTCTAGGGACTACGTTTCATAAATGTTCAGACGAGATACTCTTGGTACACAATAATACAATATGAAGGCCATGTTTCATCAAATTTTCATACGGGACCCATCAGCAACATTGAAGCTCAAACTCAATCACCACTGCAATACAACTAATCACTGAAAAACCCATCAAACGCTGAAGCAAACCACAATCAATCAATTTGAACAGTCAGAACACTGTCACCAGAACACAGAGCAGAACCCAGAACTTTGCATCAACAACCAGAACCAATTGCAACTTCAAACATCAGATTTCATAATGTATACGCTACTTTGAAGTGCCGAACCGATGTGTATACACGACTTCACCAAGGCGAACTAGCGTATAGATTTGCAAATACTAAGTTAAAACTTCACAACTATTCCATACTTTAGTTATACTCAGATTATAAAATTTATAAATAAAACATGCGTTAGCATTTAGATCTAGCCCATCCATTATTAGATCATACAATGACAAGTCATTTTAGGTTTCATGATCCTGATCGAACATTGTATCAAAGGTGCATGTGATATTTCAAATCATATCATTACCATAGCCCTTACAACATAAAATATACTTCAGATAGAAGTATTCATGAAAAACCCATTCACTTGCATACATGGCTTTTTGATCTTCTCCTCCTTATATACTTAGATCCTTTGTCAATACCTCAGACCAAAACCATAGTTATGCTGCTGGTATTCTTTGATGGTATCAATATTCTTTGCCGCGCTCATTACCATGGTAGGAGCCCCTGATATTCATTCTCCTTAATTTTCCATCCCATACGCGCTTTTCCTTTTGTGAAAGTGCGTGCATATGTATATGCTCCCTCTGTTCTGCGAACCCGCGTGTATATGCTACATGGACAAGGCTAATCGTCATATACTTCTTAGGACATTCTCTTTCTTCAATCTCTGGAGTCTGATCTGTAATCCTTTGATGTTACCTTTGAATTGACTTGTTGCACTATGAACTGCCATCATACATCACTGATTCATTTCTGGGTATCATATATGTGGGTTGCCATCAAGGACAATACCTGTACCATAATGCCAACAATCTTCCCCTTTGGACTTGATGGTAACCATATTGGTGTTTATTACAACAAGCTATCGAATCTGTTAGATATATCAAATAACACCAAGATACTCTCCCCCTTTGACATCAAGGGAAAAGGGTGGACCAAGATATTCTCCCCCTTAGAGATGCACTATGTTGTCCATGCTATCGCTGAGCAAACGTAGAGTTTGTAGAATAACATGACTCAATAACTCAACTATGTGAGTATGACCTGCCTATTGCCAATGACTCATACATACATCAATCACCCAACCAAGTGAGGATATACCAAATTTTCATACATGAATGAGAATTTGCAATTATTACATCATCCTTACCATGCATAGTGGGGTTACAAATTACATCATAGGTCTTTAGATGACCTTTACATCAAATGCTATACAAGACATTTATAACAAGGACCAATGATCTAAACAAGACCATGATAGTCATTAGCGACGATCATACACCATTTATGATCTGCACCATAAGCATCTGTCAGCGACATCAAGATCAACAACTTGTATATGTCCATCATCAAAAAAGTCATTTGAATCAAAACAACTATGTGGATCAAGCATTATAAGTATCATCATGTACCAATGTCTTATATTATAATGCCAACAATGCATTATTAGAAGCATATGCTCCCCCTGAACTTGTGCCAACTGTTCACTGTCAGATTTGATCATTGCATTTGTCAATAAGAATCATCAAGGCATCGTCATCAACCAATTATTCATCAAGTTATTAACAACTTATGAGAGCCAAAAACACTTCTACATATCATCAGCAGACTGTAATCATCATCAATTAGAATAGAAAAGATAATTGATAATTCACTGAACCATATTAGACCCCTTTTTCTGAGTCTACCCCACTGCTTCGTCATTAAAACGACATATACACGACTGTGCAACTTCTAACTTGCGTATATACACGACTTGTCTTCATAATAACCACGTATGAGAATTGGAATACTGAATTTTCACACTTTCAGCTCCCCTTGGGTCTGTTATGTTTGTATACTGAGCTATGCCACATCTTTCTGATAGCAATTCCTTTTTCTTCAATACTTTGGATTGTGATGATGTTTTCTCCATTTGGTATGGTGACCGAAACTTGCTCCTGCATTCCTTTGCTATATGCCCAAACTTGTTACAAGCATAACATCTTATATGTTTCATATTCCTTCTATCGTAATCAATAGCTTTGTGACCAAACATATTGCAAGAAAAACAATATCCCTTAAAGTACCTGGAAACTGATGATCTTTCTGTGTGATGGTTACCAACGTGAACAATTCTACTTCTGCATCTGGCTGCAACATGTCCAAAATTATGACATATAAAACATTCAACATTATTTATCAGAGGAAAGAACCGATTGTCACTTCCATAGTTAGGAGTAAATGATTTTCTTTGAAGTCTTTCTTTCCTTTGTTGTTGATGGGGTTGACCTCTTATGTCCTTGTTGAGCATTTCAGATTTTGCATTAGAGTTCCTTGCCTCATCTTGTGAGTTAGATTCACCTTCAATAGTTTCATGAAAACCAAGACTAGTCTTTATAAGAGGAGAACGCTAAACTTTGATGATTTCATCTAACGTTTCTGATCCTTTAGCAAATCTAACATTCAGATTTTTGTCTTCTCAAGTTCTTTTCTTAGACTTACTACTTCACACTCTAATTTTTCATTGTGCTTGTCCTTTTTAGTGAGCTGATGTGTCACCGTGTCTATGACTGTATCCTTTTCTGCCAAACAGATTTTGAGTTGAGTGATTTCTTTAAGGAAATCTTCCTTTTGTAAGGTATCATTTTCATATGCCATGAGTAGTTTAATATCTTAATCATCTTCATCACTATTATATAGGCCATCACTATCTTCATGAGTATAATAACTTCTTCTATTACCTTCTGTAGAAATCTTTCCTTTGTCATGAGGGCATTTAGCAGCGTAATGCCCAACTCTTCCACAAGCAAAACATTTAAATGGAAGCTTACATCTGAATCTTCCAGAACCTCGTTGAAGTTTCTTCACAAAGTTTACCTCTTCTTCTTCTGAAATATATCTTGATTCTTTGAAATCTTTATTTTCTTTTCCTTTTGTAGAAGCTTTGAAAGCGACTTCTCTGATTTTTGATGGACCTCCTTTTCTCATTTCAAAGAGAGTTAAAATTCCATGAAGTTGAACAATGGTAACATATTGTAGATCTTGCTTTTCTTCAATAGCATATACTTTTGACTCAAATTTAGAAGATAGATATCTCAAAATTTTCTCAATTATAGTAGCCTCCTTTATTTCGTCACCCAAATTTCTCATATGATTTACAATCCCATCTACTCGTAAGAAATAATTAGCAATACTTTCATCACTATGCATCTTGAGAGTTATACTGGATTCTGAGAGCTTGGAGTTTATCACATTTTACCTGGGAGTCTCCTTCGTAGCTCTAAATGATTCTGTCCCATATTTCCTTGTCTGTGTTGAACTGGATGACTTTGACAAATTCTGATTTTGATAGACTTCCCAATAGAGCATTGACAACTTTGACATTGATTTCATATGATTTATTTTCTGTTGGATTCGTGGGGATTGCTACTGGATATTGATATCCTCTTTCCACAATTGCCCAAACCTCAGCTCCTAGTGACTAAAGATAGGCTCCAGTTCTTGTCTTCCAATATACTAAGCTATCTCCATTGAAGATTGGTGCTCTAATAGATCCCATTCCTTTGTGATTGCTCACCTTGAAAGATCTTCCTTCAAGCGATCAAGCTTCTTCTAAAGAACCTGCTCTGATACCAATTGTTGGGAATAATATTGAGAGGGGAGGGTGAGGGTGAGGGGCGGTGAATCAGTATTATCAAATCATTAAATTTTTCATTTCATAATCAGATTTATATACGCTACTTCAATGAAGGGAACTCGTGTGTGCACGCAACTGTTCTTAAGGCAACCAACGTATAACCAGTGAACATATGATTTAGTTAATTCATCATATGTTGATCTTTAATCAGTGCACCAGTACTGTATTAACCATTTAAACAGTAACCATGTGCAGTAATAACAAAATAAACCATCACACATAAGAAACACACATGAACACCAAGATTTAAGGTGGAAACCCAATGCGGGAGAAAAACCACCTCCTATTGTCGTCTCTGTCTTCTTTTAATATAAGAAAAATCTGTTTATAATCTTGTACTGGCGCAGACTCATACCAGTACGCAGGCACCCACTTGTAGAAGGCTACAACCTTCTCTTGTTCTCCATCTTTTACTAAAATGAAGCTACAACCCTCTAGCTCTTGTACTAGCTGATATGTTTACTAGTACGTAGACACCGACCTACAGAAGGCTACTACCTTCTCTCTTCCTCCAGGGACCACATTTCATAAATTTTCACACTGGATACTCCTGGTACATAACAATACAATATAAAGACCATATTTCATCAAATTTTCATACTGGACCCATCAACAACATTGAAGCTCAAACTCAATCACCACTACAACACAACCAATCACTGAAGGAAACCATAATCAATCAATCTGAGCATTCATAATAGTGTCATCAGAATACAGAGCAAAACCCAGAACTCTGCATCAACAATCAGAACCAACTGCAACTTCAAACATCAGATTTCATAATGTATATGCTACTTCGAAGTGCCAAACTAGTGTGTATATATGCCTTCACTAAGGCGAACTAGTGTATAGATCTGCAAATACTAACTTAAAAATTCATAATTATTCCGGACTTTAGTCATACGCAGATCATAACATTTACATAATAAAACATGCTTTAGCAATGAGATCTAGCCCATCCATTATCAAATCATATAATGATAAGTCATTTTAGTTTCATGATCCTGATCCAACATTGTATCAAATGTACACGTGATATTTCAGATCATATCATTACCATAGCCCTTACAACATAAAATATACTTTAGATAGAAGTATTCATGAGAAACCCATTCACTTGCATACATGGCCCTTTGATCTTCTCCTCCTTATATATTTAGATCCTTTGTCAATACCTTGGACCAAAACCATAGTTGTGCTGCTAGTATTCTTTGATGGTATCAATATTCTTTGTCACGCTCACTACCATGGGTCAATACCATGGTAGGAGACCCTGGTATTCATTCTCCCTAATTTTCCATTCCATATGTTATCATTCAGGTTGTTCCCTGCTTCCTAAAGGGAATACGGCCGAGGTAACCACTGACCAATCTTGTAGTTACAGGTCCTAGCCTACCTGCAACCAGAGAGGGCTCTCTCTTTATAGTTTAGCTTTATTTGATGAGTGTTTTAGGCTAGTTATGATGCACTGTTTGTTTTGAATTTGGTGGGTTGATGAATTCATATAGAACTGAGGTATAGATTTACAGGACAGTTTGTTCCATTGGGCAATGGAGTTGAGGTATTTGTGCTTTTGAAA
>APFE030441335.1:230706-241898 GCA_000404065.3 Pinus taeda | reverse complement strand
CATGCATGGTTTCATCCATGATGGGAAGTGGTTGGTTTCTTGACAATGGAGCTTCTTTCCACATGACCAGTGACAAAATTTTGTTCAGTACTTTGGAGGAGAAAGATCTCCAAATACTCATAGGGATGGGTAATGATGAGAAGTATAGTGTCTCAGGTGTAAGCACGATTATTTTTCAGAGGGAGCATGGAGCTCGCCTTACCTTGACCGATGTCAAGTATGTACCAGGACTGAAGAGAAACTTGGTGTCGACCGCGATGTTGGAAGACAGAGGCTATGATGTAGTCTTTAGAGAGGGAAAGGTTTTCCTTAGACACATCATCACTAGACAGGTGAAGCAGATTGGTTCACGGGTCAAGAACCTATATGCTCTTGAGGTTCAAGATGCATGTAAAGCCTTGAGTAGCAAGGCAAATGATGGAGACTTGGTGGTTGAGAGGGAGGGTATGTTACCTCTCAACATGCAGAGCTAGAAGAAGTCTCAGACAATGGTGGAGGAGCCACGATTGGTGCAGCAGCTTCAGGAGGTTGTGGAGAAACCACAACTGGGGAAGCTAAGTGGAGATCGAGTGGAGACATCTACTCATGCAAAGACCTCCAGTAGGGGGAAACTTCGAGCCAGGTGGGCAAAGGGATCACATGCATCCATGCCTCCAGGTAGGAGGTGGGGCGATATAGAGTGATCGTCCCAAGGAGGAGGGGCAGGATCCTTGAGGTACCCAACCTCTTGGATGAGACCTTGCTACAGGAGCCCCAATGTGGAGTAGTAGGAACTGATTGATTGGGTACAAATAGATGTGGATGGAGTGGTAGAGAGAACGACAGTGTAGGGAATCCCAGGACAACGCATAGCTAGCAGGCTGCAGCAATGCGAGAGGCACAAGTGTTTTGCACAGTGCTAGGTAGCACAGAGAGGTGTGCAATGGTGCGAGATGCATGGATATGTTGCAGTAGCGCAGATTTCAGAGAGGGAGCACTTGTTAGTAGCAAGTAGAGCTTCAGCATCAAAGTATGTTCCTAGACCAATAGAGTGGTCAGTTGGGAGTGTTTTTGTTCCAAGTGTTGTTGGAGCAAGTGGACCAGGTAGATGTGTTGCATGCAGAACATTCCAAAGTTACAGGATAGGGGTTGCAGATAATCCATATCTTGTTGAGAGGGAGTGTTGAAAATGCAACAAGATGATGGAGCTTAGTGAAAAGAAGTCCTTCACTAAGTGTGCCTGTAGGCTATTTTTGGCACAAAGTCTATTTTTAGACATATGGATCATGGTCTATGAGTTGCAGAATGCTATTTGTGGATGATTGGTCATGTTGGTAAAAATAGATGGAATTCTATTTTTAGACATATGGGTGGAGTCTATTTTTAGACTACTAGGCTAAAAATAGAACAGTCGAATATTATTAGCTCTTAATAATATTTGGACTATAAACATTATATTATTCTCTTGGAGCACTTCAGTTCAAGCTATGGATGTGGCACATGCAACTGCTAGGAAGAAATACGTGTTTCTTATGGGTTACTTGAGCTATTGCAAGGAGGACTTCAATGATTGAGTTCTGTGGAGTTGGATGAGGAGTTGATGGAGTTGTGTTTAGTTTGACTTAGTTGAACTAGTTGTATTTAGTCTAACTGATCAATAGACTAAGTGATGAGTGGTGTGAATTAGTTATTAATTAATTCACTAATTATTAACTCATTAATCAACTGAGGAATACATCAGTTAACTCAGTGCATGGACAGTTCAATGGAGACAAGTGTTAGAGATGAGTGAAAGGGCAAGACAGCTGTTAGTTGTGACTATAGTTGTGCATGTGATTTGCACAATCAATGGATTGAGTATTTCCAATGAGGATTGCATGTTATAGACAAAGGGAATACGAGTTTGGTTCATCTATTCAGTAGTATTCTCATGCAGGATTGCGCAGTGGAGGCAAGCAAGCAGCGGAGGAGATTTGAACCTGTGACTTGATTCAGATCTGAGCTAGTTTGTGTGTAACAGGTGGAGATAGTACTGAGTACTTGTGAGGAGTATTGTACTATGTATTGTTACATGTTCTCAATCAATATAATATACATATAGTTGGGGGTTTTCAGTTGTATTCTTTCCCCGTGATATACGGTGTTGATATGTGTGGTTGATGCTTCAATGTGCGCATGCGATTGTTTCTTAATTCCACAAAATTGATTATCAACATAGAGGAGGTTATGTATTATGCATGATTCCGCAAATAGTGTATAATCAGGATAATCTTTGTGAATAAGTGTCATATTATTCAAAATTTCTACAAGACAGAGGACGAGACGCAGAGCCACAGAGGAATGATTCCTCATGATTGCACACAGAGGAATGTATGGAAGCCACAGAGTCGAAGGATTATTCAAAGGCTAGAGAGCCAAGCGAAGAAGGGGGGATCCCTTCAGAAGTTTTCCCTTTAGAGAGCAAGTTTCCCTTCAGGGAGCTCACAGCTAGGCAAAGAGCCGAGAGCGAGAGCCAAGAGCCGAGAGCCAGAGCCGAAAGCTGAGAACCGAGAACCAGAGCCGAGAGCTGAGAGCCGAGAGCCAGAGCCGAGAGCTAGAGCCGAGAGCCAAGAGCTGAGAACCAGAGCCGAGAGCTAGAGCTAGAGCCGAGAGCCAGAGTCGAGAGCCAAGAGCCAAGAGCCGAAAGTCGAGAGCCGAGAACCAGAGAGCCAGAGAGCCAAACAGCCAGGGATAAAGATGGCATTCTAAGCCCATTGGTTCAGTTATAAACCTATGGATTTGAGCGTGGAACTTGTAAAAGAATTTAAGCCATAATCCGAAAGAGCCTAGTTGAGTTGACTAAAGCTCACGAAGACATAGCCCAAAAGGTTTGGGTGAACTCCTAACTATATTATTGTTATGTGTATGATGTTTATTTGTTGCATTGCATTTATTTTTATATGTTTATAAATCAATTTAAGCAAATAAACTTAAGGCAATTAAGCAATTAAAGGCAAACACAAGCATACACCTATTTCAAGTTCTTTTAATTCTGCAAATTATCAATCACAAGCATAGATCTTGGAAATTGCTTAAGCTTTGGAGTGGGAGAGGTTCTTGTCAGTAGACAAGAAGCCTTTAGGCCCCATTTCAGATCACAACTTCAAGTCACAATTGTCGTAACCTCAAGTTACAATTGTTGCAACCTCAAGCAACAATTGTTGTTCCTTTACTCAAATTTGAATGAGCTTATTGCCTTTATTTTTTAACAAGACTTGTCAAGTATAATGATATTTTGATCCCTTATTATTTTGAAAGTGACTATTATTGATTAAAAAGCTCACCTTTTTCCTCTCACCATAGATTTCACCATCCTGAAAATCAATTGGGTGGAGGGGTTGTGTCATTTTCGAACTTCCAATATTTTAGCATTAATGAGTTATCTCATGCTAGTTATTTTAAGTACCCTTTTTCAAACAATTTGTACAAATCCTTATCAAAATATCATTAATGGCATCTTTCTATGGAGGACCATCTTGATGAGTATTTCCACTAAAATTCAACAACAACATTGGCATTAATGACTATATAGAAATTTTTTGTTATTCTCTGAAATGCTCCATCTTACTTCACATTAAAGTAGTAATGACAAAAGGGACCATGGTGAACAATGTGCTCAAGAACCCAAATTAAGAAGTAAAATAATGTGCTTGCAAATAAACTCTCATACCGTCCATCTTCCATAAATTTAAAACATCAAATTTATAAAATCTTCAAAAGGAAGTTAGAAATACAAGCAAACCGACTGGGGTATTGAATAGGCCTGTAGGCAGCAAGGCTATGCCAAGTAAAAGGGAGATATAAAAAAATATTAGCACAATATTACTCACCTTAGGAAGGGCCTTGGCCACACTCAACCATCATTAGCCCCAAATTCAGAGCTAAGGAAAATAAACCTCATACTTTGGCTTTCACAGAATGGATCGAAATTTCTTATAAACATAATGCTTTGATGTTTATATTTCAAATATATGACAACACTATGGGATGTGGGACCCTTAGAAGCTATCTCACTTTGCCTACATAAATAGGATTTATCATAATCTTGCTATGATAAAGGGAATAATTGTATTAATCTAGCAATGATTGGGTATATCATTCGAACTTGTCTTTCATCTTTCTCACTAGTTTACACACCCTCGCCTTTCAATCATTATAATGCAAAAATATTTATAAAGGGGTTATCAATCATTAATCCAAGTATTGAATACTTTAAAAAGGCCATTTATTATATCAATGTTGAGATGTTGGCAGAGATCACATCATTGTCCTATGTGGTAAGCTTATATAAAGGTACAAATTCTATCTCTAAATTATTATTCAAAATGATTGGTTAAGTGGACCTCTTCCTCTCAATTACGTCTAATTTACCCATATGTCGAGGATGATTGTTAAATCAGTTGGGAGGGAGGGGGTGTGATGTCATAGTCCTTTTCCTCACCTTTCTATACCGATTAGCATGCTTTGCCATCATTCAAGTATTGTTACTTCAACCATGTCATGAAAGCTTAGAAAATAGCCATATCAACTTTGGTATTTCGGAAAGTTGGTTAGTCACCTTCGAGCAATAGAATTAGCCAGTCACAAGATCGGGGATCAATCAATCCTATATGACCCAATACAATATGAGCTATAGACAAGGCACGCAAAATTTTACAACACACCTGGTGGGTGTGCTACTTCAAAAGGATACAAGGCTTGGATAAGGAGATTGTGATGGAATTCATGAAAATTTTAAACGACATAATGCAATGCTAAAAATTTTACAAGTCTAAATAATTTAGGAA
Source organism: Pinus taeda (assembly GCA_000404065.3). Classification (NCBI taxonomy): domain Eukaryota; kingdom Viridiplantae; phylum Streptophyta; class Pinopsida; order Pinales; family Pinaceae; genus Pinus; species Pinus taeda. Next base: position 237,093 of record APFE030441335.1, on the reverse strand, counting down.
GTTGTAGTTGAAGTCATAGGATTAGTAGCATAGGGAGAAAATGGGTATGAACCACATAACTTGCTACAATATGAAGCACAGTTGTTTCTAGAAGGCGGCAAATAATTTGTGGCAAAAGGGAAAGGTTATAACACCAATTCACTTCCAAATCCATGGAAAGAGGTAATGAAGGTAATCTAGAGATACATAACATGAAATGGGAGATTTTATGTAGTTCGAGCTCGCCACCTAAAATTGATGGCACACTTAAAACAAAAGGTATTTCTCAATATCCCTTTCTTTTTTAATTATATTTTGCATGAAACCACACAAAGAGTCAAGTGAGCTAAAGATCCCTCTATAGTTGTGAGCCATCATGGATTGTTTAATTTCATAGTTCTAAGAAGCCTACAATGTAACAAACAAACATGGGAAGATTTTATTAGGGGAAATGAAGAGCCGAGGGATAGACAAACTTATAATGAGGAAATCCCTCAAAAGAATACCCTAGAAAACCCTGAGATTAGAGTTGAAAGAGAAAATCCTGATGTTCTAGTTGAAAGAGAAAACCCTAAGGTTAATGTTGAAAGAGAGAATTTTGAAACTAATGCTGAAGGAGATGATAGGGAGAATTTGGTTGATCGGTTGTGCCTAAGCAACTAAAATCTCCTCCATATGAGGAAGAAGTTGAAGGAGAAAATATTGTAAGGAAATAAGAGTAAATAGTTGATGCATCAAAATCTCTTCATCTTAAAACTCTCCATTTAGTAACGCTTCAATCATCAACTCTCCAATTGAAAACCCTTCAGTCAGAAGCTCTCTAATTTGAAACCTTTCAATTAGAAGCTCTTCAATTAGAAACTTTCCATTCTGAAACCATTTATTCAGAAGCCCTCTGATTAGAAATTCCTCAATCAGAATGCTTGACACCTAAATTTCCTCAACCCAAATCTTTGCAATCTGAAGTCCTTCAATCAAAAAGCCTTGTCAGTGAAAATCCTAGCAAAGTATAAAAGAATATAGCATCGTTTTTAGCTACCTTACCCAAGGGAAGGAAGAAGTCTTCTTGACAAACTCAATTATTAGGACAACAAGACTCGCCTCATATTGTATCTCTAAGGGGATCAACTATCTATGTGGGTGAAATAGATCTGACTAAAGTAGCTTCTGGTGAACAAGAGAAAATTTGTTTAGATCAAGACACTTGGGAGCAATGGGAAACAACAATGGATTTGGGTGATTTGGGGAAGGAAGAAATAATTATAGGGTTGAAATTTAAGGGACAAGAGATAGATTTAGAAATATAAAACCATGAAAAAGTCCAGAAATCACTAGAAATGGATGTGGATGTAGAAGCATAAGACTTTTAAGAAGTACAAAAATTAGGAGAGATGGAAGATCAAGTCGATCATATGGATGTTAATGAGGAAACAACAATTAAAGCTCAAATTATTCATGTTGTCTCTTCAACAACACCTTCTGGAGACCATAAACAGAAACCAGAAAATTCTTGTAATCATAAGGGATGAGAAGAAGAATAGGCTTTTGTTTAGAAGAGTTGTGATGTTGAAGAAAGAAAATGTCATCTTGAAAAAGAATATAAAAGAATTGGAGAGACAACTAGCAACTAGGAAAAAACATAAAAGCAATGAAAAGAGGAAGGTTGTAAGACAACATAGAGGCAACAAAAGGAGGAAGATTTTTGAATGACATACTATAGAAATGTAGATTGAGGAGGTAATCTTGACAGAGAGGGAGCTAAAAATTGAAGATATACCCCCATATGCACCAACAATTCTAGAAGTTGAAGTATAAAAGTTGAGGATTGTGGTTGAACACCAGAAGGAGACAATATCTCAAAGTAAACATCATAAATTGATGAAGAAATAATGAGAATTGACAAATGTAGAGTTGGAGACAATTGCAGAACCAGAGGTTGCCCAAGAAAAAATTGGAAATTCGCAAGGGTGAGTTCAAAAGCTGATTCAGGGGAAGAATGAAAATTGTTCTATGATTCAATACATTATGGCTTGTAGGGCTCTGACTTGTAATTATGCTTTATTTCTAGTAGAACAATATTTGATATTAGTTGTGCAGCATGGTCTTCCTTATCAATTCACAAACATCCTAGATTTTATATCATTTTTCCATAAACAAAATGAGACTGCACATACCTGTTGTGCGAGTTATACATGCATAATTTCTTATTGGTAGAGTAAAGAGATGAGAACATTGTGCCTTTTGTTGGAGATGTTCAACTCCAAGCTATTATATCTTTTGTTTAGAATCGGGTCAAATGGAAGAAGGCTTATAATACTTTTGAGTGGAATGAACATAACTATGAATTATGGATAAGGGTAGAACCTGAGAATTCATTTCGTAAATTCCACAAGCACCACATGTTCGCCAAGCAATCGAATGTTCATTCCACACTTAGAGCTATTCATGAGACAATATTGGTTGTAGGAGTTGAATACCTGAATGATATCTTAGAGGATTCCATAAGAGGAGCCAAACTAAGATGGATGAAGTCCTCCAAAGAAATTAAAAACAGGGAACCTTTTGGTATTTACAACTTTCAGCAAACCCTCTTAAGAGTCAACTCCTACATTGTTATTGTAATGGAAATAGGTGTTAACTAGATGGGTTGCAAATACTGTTGTTCTATGATATAGTTCCCATTTCCATATTGCTTGTCTAACTATGAGCTCTTTGACTAGGGATTTTGTCAAGTCAAACTCCTATGGGTTTACAAAGAAGCTTTAAGAAAGCAACATGTTGACATTAATAATTCATACAGCTTATCCCAAAGGGGAGTGACCATGACTAGCTAAAGGTCGATTACATTGTTCAACATATTGTACAATATTATAGCCAAATTCTTAGCCTACAAGTTGCTTTCATTAAAGGATTTTATAAAAACAACTACAATCAAAACACAGTTCTTAGCTTTGTCTATACACTTTGTACAAACAACATATTGATTCTTGAATGACTCACGACAATTAGAATATTCCTCTCTTCAAAAAGTACATTTCAAAAAATAAATAGAATTTTTTATGGAATTCAAAGTTCACTCTACTATGCTTACAACTCTTTAAATATTTCCACTTATATAACCTTTTTCTTGATATTAAAAAATTATCAATGGTTTTCTTTAAAAAAAAAAACATTTTTATTAAATTTTTTTACACCTTATAATCTCTACTTTATAAAAATACCCTTAGAACTTTTATCGAAAATTTAGGATTACTTTTATAATAGTATTTTTTACCTAAACTGTTTTTTTTTTAACTATATTGCAACACACCTAATAGTTTAATGGTCAACTACTCTATAATAATGCTTGAATTAGTGTCTGTTCCAACTTGATGTTTAAAATTTTGGTTTACTTGAAACTTTACACTTAACCTATATTAACATGAATTTAGTATGTACTCAAATTGGTATTTTTCATTAAGTCTCACATTTTATGCCAACTCAAACGGCTTGATTAATTAATTGACTTGGTAATTTGTCGAAAGTTGCAATGTTACAATGAAATTTTTGGAACGAATATTGGTTGCCTCCAAAATAAGGTCAAGAACTTCCAACAAAGCTTATGCATTTAATATAGCTTGATGGGAGATTGTGCAAAATTTTGAAGATTTTTACCAAATTATAGCAAACAAATTCTATGATGAGGTAAAAGGATTACATGGATTTTGCATGGAAATAGTAAGGATTTAGATGGGTTGTACATTAATGATTGATAGTAGCATAATGTAGATTGTATAACAATAATAATTATCGCTATGTCCAACAAATTGTATGGATGTAGAGATTGTAGAAATTATTTCAGATTGGATAGTACTTATATATATTAATGTGATGGTAGTATAGTTGGCAAGGTGAATTGTACAATGAGAATATGAAAATTATATTGCAATAGTACAAAATGTACATACAACTGCTTAATTGGCAATTGTATGGTTGTAATTTGTGGATGTATGGCTTGATGGCTATATGGCATCAATATTCTACAATTAATTAAATTGTATAGTTGTAGAGTTTAATCTCACTGCTAAAAAATAGAAATTTGTTGTAAAACTTGGGCAAGGAATGATGGCAGCTTGTATGAAGGTTGCACAATGCTACAACTCCTCTCTCTCTCTCTTCTCTCTCTCTCTCTCCTCTTCTCTCTATATTATATATATATATATATATATATATATATATAAATTTCAACATGGCTGCAAATTTTGGTTTTGATTGATTGGGAAGTATCCATGATAAAATGTGTTAAAATGTCTAACAAATATGATGGCCAAACTAGCAACATAATAATTTTTTTTAATGCAAAGTTCACTTTTCCATGAAATTAGGCCATATAGATTCAATAATTGTCACCTTAATGATTAATTAATTCCCCATGATTTAATTGAATCTTGTGAAATTTGTTTTATATTCTTAGTTCTATTGAGTTTGTGTCGAACATGAAATTATGATTCTTGGTTTCCTTCAAATTCATAGAAGATCGTAAATTTTGCATTGTGTGGTCAAGAGTTGATTTGTGGTCAAATACCTTGGAATTAGAGAAACCCTAACAATATGGTCATTGGCCTAGATTAGGAAACGAGGCTCTTATACCAAATGTGATAACCTACCCTAGCTCATGGGTTAAATATCCATAATATTTTGAATACAATAATGAAATCCAATGAAGTTAAAATATATTGAATAATGTACAAAGAATTGATATGATATTACAAATGAAGGTCGCATATAATACCTAGGTGGAAGTTCCAATTCATAAGAAGCCACATATTTTTATTGGGACGTGTCCTTTCATGTGTCTGTTCATTAATTATGAATTATTATTTATGTATATATATGTTTATAACTTCTTAGTTTATGGTTTGATCAACCACAACCTTATGAGTAGGTAGATGCTCCTAAATTCTTTGATGGCCAAGGATTTGGAATAAGCTTTCATGGAATTGTCACATATCTTGAGCTAACGAAATTGAACTATATGTGCTTAAAGGATTCCATCCCCTTGGAATAGGTGATGCAACATGGTAATACACGCTTGTGTCTATCAAATGGATTGGACTATATAGATTGAGATAGTTTATAAAATTCTTTTGTAGCAACCTAGTTTCAGTTGCACCAAATGTGTGTGATCTATTAGCCATAACACTCAAAAAGGCCATAGTGCAAGGGATAACATCAACACCCCACACCAACCATCCATCATCCCCATAGAGCCTTGGAAGAAGGTTCCACACCATCCTAATGCAACAAGACAACTGGAATTTTGGAAATGGAATACATTCACAAGATAACTAGTCCTATGCATGTGCATCTTTTGTGCAACCCACAAGATTATAGACCAAACTGGTTATTCGAAAAGTAAGCCTCTCTACTGGATAGGATAGATTGATTGGATCTGAAGTGAACAAAGTTCCTTCTATAAATTAATTACTCCAAAAGACTTGGAATATCAAGATATCCATTAAGGATATAAATATTTATTAAATACAGAATAAGAAGAATGATAAATGATTTACAAATAGAACAAGAAGCTGCTTATAATCACCAAGTGTCCTCATGAAGATCATGTCCTATTAGACATGCCCTTCAACCTAAACTATTAGCTAACTTAACTATTATTTATGATTATTATTTTTTACATTATATTTATATTATTATATATTTTATTCATTACATTGCGTCCTTCCTCAAAAAGCTTTGTCCTCAAAGCTTGTCGATGAAAAAAAGCTTGATCTCTTTTTCGGCTTCAAAAGTCTTTCTGTTTTGGAATAGTCATCCTCGTCGATACAAGTTCATATGATCTTCTTAGTGACAAACAAAATTGTTGCACTGAGTAGGGATCAGACCATCCCAGATTAATCTTCTGTATAGCATTCTGATCACTGGAATTTTGTAACGACTTGTTAGCATAAGACTGGATTGAGATTACATCACTATTATCCGGAACATCAGTTTGTTGTTTCGGTTCTGACTTGTTCAAATATGTAGCATGGTTGACTCATCTGTTCTCATGATTCGGATGCCGATATGGAACCTTTTTTGTTTGATTTTTCCTTATTGGGCATGCGGCAATTTTTATATTTTCTTCTCGCGAAGATGTTGTTGAGTTTGCTATGAAACATTCACTGGGGATGTTCATCGTTTGAATTGCAACATCAACGCGTCTTTTCTTCAACTTCCTTATCTTCTTTCTGAGTTGTGACATTCACTGAATCGGTATTTGTTGTTTTGTCATGAACTTGAATTCCTACATTTGATGCTTCCTTCTTGATAAGTTGGTGTACCTGGTTTTCTATGACTTCTTATCCTTCTTAAGTATCTTAATTTGTGTCAGCAATTTTTCACTATGGTTTTTAAGTCGAGAAACTTCTT
>APFE030441335.1:132425-229806 GCA_000404065.3 Pinus taeda | reverse complement strand
AAACACTTCAATTATTGCAGAAACAAGGTTGATGATAGGTTGATAGCCAAACGCCTAGTGATTAGCCAAGCGTGGCTCTGATACCAAATGAAGTGAACAAAGTTCCTTCTATAGATTAATTACTCCAGAAAACTTGGAATATGAATAAGAATAAATGAATATAAATATTATATTAAATATAATGAATAAGAATGATAATGATTTACAATGAGAACAAGAAGCTTGCTTATATATCACGCAAGTGTCTCTTCATGAAGAGTCATGTCCTGTTAGACATGCCTCTTCAACCTAATTATTAGCTTAACTTAACTATTATTTATGATTATTATCTTTTACATTATATTTATATTATTTATATATTGTATTTGTTACAGGATCAGGGATATTGGTAGAGGAGGCGTAGCCAAAACTACCAGATAGATTCATTGATCGAGAAAGTCAGGAGCGATAATGAATGGATGAGTTGAGTTCTTGGACTAAAAGTGTGGTCATGTCATGGGCTTGCACACATTACGACAAATGGAGACAAATTCGAAGAAAATTTCTCATAAAACATGGCTATGTTCAGTGCTCACATAATTTCTTTTATGTTCCTTGAGTATGTTTTCCCAAGTGAACCATGATTTTTTTTTTACTTGGAATGAAAGCATGAGAAGCCTTAAAGTACTTCCTCACATTTCATGGATGGTAAATCAAGTAAACCATCGGCCCTTATTAGGGGGCATGCCCCAAGAGAAACAAAAAGAGTCAAACCTGTGATCAACAACAACTAACAACAATATCAAAAAACATCACATTTGGCTCCAGACCACTTGAGCTAACCCTTGAGGCTCCAAGTGAACCATGACTTAAGATAGTGATGGCTCCAATTTCTATTCAATTCATAAACCTTGAGGTTGGCTTCAACACCCATCTAAGGTTACTTCTTTCCATATGAGATTCTAGCAAGTAATGCTCCCTCATCTTCCTATTTTTCAACCGTATTAGAATAACTCCCAACCAATGAAGGGCCATCTTGAAGCCTCATCAACCATTGCCCCCATTAGTTATTAGTGATATAGATGTCATCAACCATTGCTACACTTGATTATTGGGGATACAGATGTCAATTGATGCCATAATAATGCCTTCAAGATATAATAAAACCCATAGAACTTTTTGGATTGGTAGAAAGACCCAACCAATCATTGCAATGACAAGTTGAGGGGGAATTGAGTTGGTATCCCCTTCCTTCCCATTATTATGATTTGAAAAGAAATATGATAACCATGCCAACCAATAAATAGGCATGTATAAAGCATTAAAAATAAGGTTTTAACTTATAAACATAAAATATATACCCCACCAATTGAGAAAGATATTTGGCAGACAATATGTTTTCTACTAGAGTCACTTACACCCTAAGCATTCGATGAAACAACGTTGATTAAAAACTCCAATGTCCTACATCCTCTCTTCATTTTTGTTGAGGAGTGCATCAAAGGAGTTCAAATAAGTAACTACCTTTTTCCACTTGAACCAAGCATGTGAAGAAAGTGATTAGTTGAGGTTTTTTGAACAAGTTCTTAACTAAGTGATTTGGGTGCAACATAAACACAGAATGAACCTTGTGAATCCCTCCATGCTAGGACATATTAAAAGTCAAAGGAGTAGGTCTTGATGTAACAAGAGTCTATGGGCTTGAAGGGTCAATTGACATAGAAACTTTTGGAGATGAGGTTTTGGGAGGGCCATTACATGTGCTCCTTCAAACGACTTTAGTCCATATACATTTTATAATATTGGCTTGGGTACTCATTGAAGCTTGAAGAGTTCAAAAAGTTGAGGCCCTTTACAGGTTATCTTGTTGCATCAATAGATAGCCATTGGTACATGATTCAAGCTTTGGCACCATAAACACTTCCTTCAATCCTTTGCACAAATTAACCATGACATGGATTGTCTTCATGCTGAGGGTGAAAGAAACATATGGGTTTATTGCAAATAAACCCACATATTAGGGGTCAAAATCCTTTAAGGAATGGTTAAAACTAAATTGGGAGGCCTCAAAATTTTAACCACAAAGGACAAGGCAACTAGGCCACTTGATTGACCTAGAAAACTTTAATAAGAAGAAAAAACAAGTGAAATTTTTTAAATCCACAGCCCTTCAATGACATGTGGCTTTCCAATGAAGTGAAACCAAAATAAGACCCTACTTAACTATGAGTTCGCAAACACCACCACCCACACAAATCCCAAACCTCTCTAAACCATTTAGAATAACATCTTTAAGTAGAACATGCCCTACAAAGTAACCTAATAGTGACTCCTCCATAAAAGATTAAATACTTTGCATACACATTAATAGTGATGCAAAAGAAATTTCATGTCTGGAGTTGAAGTTACCCTTTGATAAAGCTTCAATATAAATTTCCAAGGCACCTCTAGTGATACCATTACTGCAACTATCATAGTTGTTATTGTTCACCAAAATTACTTGTCTTATCCAACATTAATTTGACCATTATTTACTCCTAGTAGTCTTATGGTGTAGACCATGACCTAATAGTGCTACATAGGATGACAATCAAAACAATGTTGTAGGAAATAATACTAGGGAAGGAAATAAGATCACATATCTCACACCATATCCTTGGTATCTATATCTTCATGGGATACTTTTGGTCATTTGTTAGTCAAACTTCATTTATATTGAGTTCAATTTTTAACTTCAATTGGTTTTGTAGATGTTTCCTCGTCAATAGATTGTTTTTCAACTTTTGGACTGAGTCTTTATGTTTTTATGGATTATTCAGTCAACATGAGAACTGGGACATTAACTTGTGAAAGAGAGCCTTTGACTAAGCTACTATGACAAGGGGCTATTGATTCCACAAAATTTCCTAGGGCTACCTAACCCAACTATTGCCATAGAACTTGAACCTAACCCAACTATTGCCAAAACTACTAATGTATAACAAATGCATGCACAAACGTATGTTTTTCCTAGGTGACACTTACATTGGTGGAGCCTTAACCCAACTATTGCCATACTATTGCCATACGACTTGAACCTAACCCAACTATTGCCAAAACTACTAATGTATAACAAATGCATGCACAAACATATGTTTTTCCTAGGTGACACTTACATTGGTGGAGCCTTAACAACACTGTGTTCACCTACCTTACCAACCAAACACAAGCACAAGTGTTTCCTAGATGATATTTGCACTATGGTGGGCCTTAACCACAACATGTGTTCACCTACCCACCCTACAAGTATGTCTCCTTTCTTCTCATTTTTTTTCCTTCATAATGAGAAATTATGTCACATGATCTATATCTTCTAATAAAAAAACCCTTCATTGTAAGGTCATGCAATATTTTCTTCTTTTTATTATGAAAAAACGGTCAAAAAGTTTACTTCATATTACCTTCTATATGTCGTCACGGTACTCAACAATAATATTCTCTTTATTACTCTAGAAGTAACCCAACGTCTAATTGCACGGCGGGATGAACGTTTTGTTTCCGTTGGCAATGAACCACGCTGTTCATTAATGAAATATAAAATATAATTGTTTATAATTAATTATTCCAAGATGATGGATAGGGAATCAAGAAAACCCCTTTCTGGCCCCCCGAGACGTATGCTCATTACACCATCTGATTGAAAGTCATCAAATACTAACTTAAGGGAATGCAAGATATCATTTTAGGATAACGCAGATTAGAAATTTCATGGTATGCATTGCTTGACGATGACAAATACATCAAAGCCATGAAACATGATATCTCCATTTCTGTGCAATGAAACCTTATTCACATTTTTTTGTATTCACTGTAAATGATGCTAACTGGCCTACTAGTTAGCATCATTTACATGTGATATCATCTTATGAAGTTTGCTTGTTCATCTGAGTCAAACTACAGCATATTTGCCCTTAATTTCACTTTAATTGCATGCTGTAAATATGTGGGTTCTTGTAGCAAAAGATATATTGGGTTTCATATTAATTTTCATACCATATGCTTTGGATTAACGATAGCACTTCATTGTTAATGATAACAAATATAAAAGATGTGGCATGGAAGGAATCTGGAAAAGGACTTAAATGGATGAAACCTAATTCTTCTGGGCATAAACAAAGCAAATCATCAGGAGAGGACAGACAGATTGAACTAGTCCTTTTAGTTGAACTCACAAAGCTTCAACTATAACAGAATAATAGTGATAGTTGGCACAACATACGCTTTGGTAAAAGGAATCCACTAACAATCAAAGAAAATGAAAGCAAATGGGAGCGATGGATCTCAAACGTCAGGTAAGCCAAGAAATGGCAAATAACGTCAGAGAAAGAAACATTGTGGGTATTCTGATAGGAAGGTACGCAGCCTCTGGTCATTTTGTGTGCAAAACTATTTTCCAATTAACATTTTATTATAACATGTACTATATCCATTATCAATCACAGATACTAAATACAAAGCATTGTTACTAGAGAAAAAAAAAAAGAGGAATGCTCATATTTGAAGCAAAATTTGCTCATTGCCTTCTACAAAATAATTGCTTTAATCAATACATACTAATGAACGATATGCTGAGCAATGATTTACTTCAGCATCTTTGCTTCAGACACCTGTTCCTCTTTCAGCTTTTATTGGTTGGGGTATACAATACTAAAAGAAGATATTTTATGCACTTTTGATAAATAGAACAAGGCATTTCATATTTTGTTGTCATCGCTGACCACGTAGAAAGCAGGACTAGTTCCTTTCATCCTCAGTCTCTTCATCATCCTCATCGTCTTCTGTTTCAATATTCATTCTGTTACCCCAGCCTTCATCTTCTGTGTCCTCTTTATCTTCTTCTGTCTTTTCGCTGTCTTCTTCAGATTCTTCCTTTGTAAACAACCCACTTCTCCCTATGGGTGCCTTGGGATTGGATTTGATGTTCAGGTCAACTGGAGCTACACTTGAATGCTTTCTTTTCAGACTTGATCCAGGTGAAAGCTTTGAAATTATTCGAAGCTTCCCTCGACCAGAACTACTTATGATCCCAACTTTTCCCACATCTTCATCTTGTTCACTTCCCCCATCCATCTCATCTTCAACATCACTTGTCCGTACCTGCTTTTCAGTTTCTTCATTAGCAGCACCTGCATGCTCTCTTCTAAGATGAAGATTCAATTTGTACTCATGTTTGTAGAACTTGTTGCAACCTTCATAAGGGCAGGAAAATGGCCGATCTAAAGTGGCAGCGCCAGCAACTGGAGTAAGAAGTCTTGGATTAACGCTCTCCTTTTCAACTAGAGGAGTTGATTTCACATTGGGAACCCAATTCTGCATTGCAACAATTAATAACCACCACAAAACCAAGTAAATTAAATACCACTTGAACTAATACTGTTTTCAAGTGTCATTATGTTATTTGAATCAATTGTCCATGAGAATTTTAAAAAGATTGAAGTGCTCAAGAACAGGAAACAAGATAAGTGAAGAACCAAAGGATTACAAGGTATTTAGAAAGTATATGAAGCAAAAAGGAGTGCAATTGAACCAGTTAATACTAAAGTCTAGCTATTGATACTGCACAAATATCACTTAAAAGAGAATAAAATTGAAATGCCAATGATGTTTTCGATATTTTGAAAAGTTAATAGTATTTGAATTAATAATAAAAAGTCAGGAACCTAAAACCAGTGTCATAACACAAATTCAACCTTTCACCTGTGTTGTGAAGATGGACATAACTGACTACTAATATGAAAATGTTATTCTAATGAGACTGGCATGCTAAATCTTGAGAAGCTGATATTCAACAATTATATAACTATTTGAAACATGTGTATAATTAGCTAGAAATGCTACAGTTCTACAGCTTGACAGAGATTTCATCAGTGAAGGTTTAGAAAGTCAGGGACCTAAAACCAGTCTCATAACACACATTCAACTTTTCATGGGCCTTGTTAAGACAGAATCCATAGCTGACTACTAATATCAAAATGGTTATTCTTGAATATCATAATGGAAAAATGGGTTTCAGGGAAAAACCAATCAAGCTGTCAAAGCAGAAGAAAAGATTTTTCTTGGAAATGGAATTTGAATTGAAATGGACTACTGTAGAAAACAGCAAGTGACTGGTCAAAAAATCAAACACTTAAAAAAGCGAGTTCAAATCAAAGGATGGAGAAATTGTAATAAGCTGTTTGAGATTACTTGCCTTTTCATGGTGGGACCTAATGTGTGCTTTTAATTTGGACTCATGTGCATATCGTTTGTCACACTCTTCATATGGGCAAGTGTGATAGTTTTCCTTTGAATGTGTTTTCAGATGTTGGTTCAAATTGAAGTCGGATGAAAATACCTGTATGCAATAACAAAATTCCACTGATGAGAAAATTCCTGTTTTGCTCAGTTTGATCAAATATATAAAAAAGTATTAAATTCCTAAATAGTTGAATCAAAGACAGAAAACTACTATCAACTGTGGTTATAAAAAAACAAATCATAATTTACTAACTTTGAGGGCAGTGAAGCAACATGGATGCCTGGTAAGTGATTCAACATTATCTAGATTCTAACCAATCTGAAGCGTCAAAGATACAGGATGAAGAGGCCCAGTTATGACTGCTGCCAGCGCTTTGTATTTCAACAAAATGAAAGAGCCAAACATGGTGGCCACACATGCAATCATAATTGTTTTCTCTATTTCTCTTTATTCTCTTCTGTAACTTTAAAATCAGGACCATAAGCATAGAACAATATGATGTCCATATAGAAATGCTCACTTTAACAAACTGGGAAATGGGATTTTCTATGAACAAAAAATCCTTTAATTGTGAGATACTTTTAACTATTTTATTATATTTTACATAGAAAATGGAACACTAAAATCATCTATCCCCTTATAGCTATCACAATATATAATACTAAAGAGAATCACCGCAAAAATATCCTTTAGCTACAAAAAGTACAAAAATTGAAATAAACAAAAATCAACAAACATGAAATGAAAAAATGTTCCAAAAGTTGTTGTAAGCAAGCAAATCAGAACATAAGCATGTGTAATGACCTGAATTCACAACTAAATATAATTGTTTACATGGAAATATGCATGTGTGTTACAAACAATTATGTTTAATATCTAAGAACAACAAATGTAAATAAAACAGGAAATCCATAAAGAAATAATACATGATATAAGTTGATTCAAATGATACAAATGTCAAGTATATGAATATCATGTCAAGAAGTGGATCACGTGAATGTGACTGTCGGAAATAGAGACCTCTTTAATTAACTAGAGTTAATTTTTCTTTATTGCTGAGATAAGTAAGGTGCATTCTACAGTTCAGCATGAGAGAGACATGAAATGTCTGTACCTAAAGTTGACGTGATATGATATGTTTTATTCATTAAGTTGGTGAAATATAATAATAATAACATCATCAGTGCATATTCATACAGTGATGTGTGGCTTGACAGTCAGGTCCGTAGGGTGAAACCCACGAGACCAGTGTTCAAATCACACAAAGGATAGTATCATGCTATGGTGGTCCGTAGGGTGAAACCCATGAGACCAGTGTTCAAATCACACAGAGGATAGTATCATGCTATGGTGTGCGACTCAAGGAGTAGACTCCCCCCCTAACGAGTCTTGGCTCTTGCCAAAATCATAAGAGATTAGTATATCTGGCTTGCAGGTTGTTGGATGTACTCTTGGTGTTATAGTGGCAGCTACGAGGATTGATCCTGGGTCTCCCTTAGATTAGACCTGCCAATTACCAATTCACCATGTGGTATAAAAAAAAACCATCAGTGCATATTCATGCTTATAAGTCAATATGGAAAAGAAAAGAAAAACACTGTAATGTAGAACAATGTTATCGGAACTGGACCGGAACCAGCAGAACTGATCGGTCCAACTGGTTTGGGCCCAAAACCGGTCCGGTTCGGGCCCAAAACTGGTCCGATTCAGTCTTCAGAACCGGAACCAGCTAGTTTTATACTGAACCGGACAGTTTGGGACTGGTTCTGTGTGGTCCGTACCTATGCGGGCTAGCTTTAAAAAATTACATTTTTTATTTTTTATTTTTCATTTGGTTGGTCTACTTCTAATTTTCTCCTAGGCCAGTCTAATATTGAAGCCTATGGCCCTAGTATTGCTATGCAATTCATGGTAATGTCTCCTTTATCTTTCATTTTCATCCTTTTAATTAAATTTTTAATATTACCATGAAATGACTCAAGATGTTTGAGAGTGATTCCAACCTCATTGGATTTCACTCAGAGAAAATAGAATTTTAGATCTCACTCAAAACCAAGCAGACTTAGCAGTTTTCCAAGATTTGTGGATTGAGGGGATCGCAACGTTTCCAATGGATTTTGTCATGTACGAGGGTATGGAACTAGTATTAAATCAAGAGCACCAAGCCCTCTATGTAATTTGATGTTAGTGGCAATTGATTGTCAAACTCCTCTACTGTGACTCGACTACAAATGTACCCATCACTCAAAAAAAATCTTGACTTGACATGCTACATTTTTCTATTTTATTTTAATGCTTAGAGGGTTATATTGATGACGAAGATCCCAATATAAGCAATGAGGTTGGAGGACAGAACTCTTAGGGCATCCTTGGAGTGAGAGCAGATGGAGTGGAATTGCACGATCCTTCCGCCCACCCCCCCCCCCAAGGTTCCAAGGCTGGAACCGCATCCTGTACAAATTTGTGGGGGATCCTTCGACAGAACCGTGGATTCGAAAATTGGATCCACGATTCCATTGGATTGGGCCAATTCCTGGAAATCTAGAACCGTGCAGGCTCAATCTATATTCTAGATAGGGATCTCCTTCGAATCTGCGGCACAGGGCCGATGGGCGATTCCACGAAGGCCTGCCTTTTTTTAATTTTTTTCAACTTTTTTGCGGCTTTAACTTGAGTTGGGGGTGGGTTTAAGGTGAGTTAGGGAAAGAATGGATGGGGATAAAAGCATTTCCCCCTCTCATTTCCTCACTCTTGCATCTTTGGAGAGCTTGGAGAAGAGAGGCTTGAGGAGAGCTTCGAGAAGCTAGGAGTGAAGGAGGAGGAGCTTGTGATGAGAAATGTAGAGGGCAGTAGTTAGGATGATTTATCTATTCTTGATAATTGTTTGAGATGTCTTTCACTTTTTCTTACTTATTAGCTTCTTCTCTTATTATTCTGTTTGTTCTTATCATCAAACAACTACTAAAACAAGAAGATCAATAGTATACAAGAACACGGGATATACACTAGAAGCCAGGGCCAAAACCTCTCCACTTGAGAGGAAAACCCGTAAATCTCCTCTTCTTATAGATTCTTAATTGATGAATTTCAAGACCTCTAGACCAAGACCAAGTCTGACCTTCTCGATGATGACCTTCCTTTGTCCAAGTCAAACCCAGTCAAATCTCTTCTAGCAAAACAACTTCGACCCCTAGCCACAGAATTTCGACCTCTACTGCAGGTCTGAAATTTTCAGCCCCTGCAAATGCTACTGCATCCACACATGTGAGTGAAATTTAGCCTTGCAAGACCTCCAAGCAACTTTGCTTGGCTTGCTTCCTTGTCTAGGGCCAGTAGGTGATCTATTAGGCTCCTCTTCCAGCAACTTGAAAAATTCGACCTTGAAGTGGAAAACCCTAGCCTTCCTTCTTCGCACGTGTGAGATAGAGAGAGGAAATAGCCCACAACACTTCTTCTTTCGTCCTTCTCTTCCTTTGCTAGCCTTCTTCTACTTCTCCTTCGCTTAGATAAGGAGTAGTGACTATGTGTCCAAAGGAGGTCGAATTCCCTCTTTTATATAGGCTTCTAAGTGGATGAGGCTCCTCAAAATACGCTGACTTCTTAGCCGCTAGGCCAACTTGGAGGGTATTTTGACACTTTTAATACAAAAATAATTCTTTTTACAAGTTACAATGTGCCCGATGGGGTCTTCAACTTATGACAATGACTCTTTTGACTTCTTGACCTTAGACAAACCCTAGAAGCACTCAATGGGTGCTTGACCTCTATAATAAAAGACCTTGAGAATGAAACTCATGCTCCAAAATAGCAATAATATCTTTTCTTTTAATTTACAATATTCAAGAATCAAAAGTACATTTCATATTTATGAAGACCGAACCTAGTTACACATTTTTCAATAGCTTGGAGGAGTAAAGAAGGGTTTCCATCTACAAGAGTTGAAGAGATAAGTGCAAACCCCAAATTCGCTCATTTTTCTGTCAATATTGTTTGTACTTTTTCTTCTCCCTCTCCTGCTCTTTCCCATTCTTTCTTCTTGCTAATTTCATTGCAAGTTGTCCATCTATATTCATATTCCAAAATGGTGTTCTTCTAGCTTATATGTATCATTCCACTTTTGGTTTTCATGATGGTAAATGGGAGTAGGAATTGAAAGGAAGAAGAACAAGAGGATAGTTATCCCCATATGAGTGACCCAATGTATGATGAAGAGGTAGGGTTTGAAGAGAAAGGGGATGAAGAGGACACTGAAATGCAAGAGGGGAAAGTTGCATTGACACCCTTGTGGAATTATGTGACCAAACTTGAAGGGGGAAAAGGTGGTGGAAGCTACAAGTTTGTGTGCCTTCATGGTTGTCATGGAGGAAAACCATATAGTGGTTCATATACCCGTGTGAGAAGGCATCTTTGTGGGGTGATGGACAGTGATGAGAAAAAGGGTGTCGTGGGGATAGTAATTTTCCCTAAGGTTTCAATGAAACAAAGAATAAAATCCATCCAAATAGAGGAGGTTGCACAACAGAAAAACAAGAAATAAAAACTCCTTATGGATCAAGAGCAACCTCCAAATTTGGTAGCTCATCTCCTCATGGTAATTTTGCAACCTATGGAAGTAGAAGAACAATAGGGGATTTCATGAATGTTGTTGGGAGGGATGATGTGGATGGAAAGATAGTCGGTCTCTTTGTGCTTGTGGTGTACCATTCAATGCGCTTCGCTCTCCCTATTGGCATGATATGGTTAAGGGCATCAATGAAGCCCCAAAAGGATACAAGAGCCCCAACTATGAGAAAGCTAGAACTATGTTATTAGAAAGAGAAAAAGAAAAGGTTCAAAGAGCTTTGACACGTTTTACAAATTAATGGGTGGATTGTAGGGTATCCATTGTATAAGATGGGTGGAAAAATGTTAGAAACCAACATTTGATAAATGTTCTCGGTGTTTCAGCTAGTCATGCGGTGTTATTACAAGCAATGACTCCTCCTCCATCAATGCAACTTCCCCAAACATTGCAGATCTCCTATTGAAATCAATCAAAGATGTTGGTCCTAATAATGTGGTTCAAGTGATCAGGCAACGGGAAAAATTGCATACTCATTCACACATCTTTTGGTATGGGTGCTTAGTGCACACATTGAACCTTTTGATGCATGACATTGTGAAGCATAAATAATGTGGATGGATTAATGAACTTTACAAGAGAGGGAATCAACTCATTAAATTTATCACATGGCATACAAGGGTAAACTACTTTTATGGCACTTACTCCAAGTTGCAGTTGCTTAAACTTGCAAAAACAAGATTTGCAAGGTATTACCTCACCTTTAGGTAGTAATGAAGGTGAGACAAGCTTTAACTAATATGGTGACCTCTAAATCATGGGATGACATTAACACTGATAGAGATGTGCTATAGATGGATAACATATTGGGGTAAAAGACGTTGTTGAGCCTAGAGATATCACCTTGTACAATTATGCTCGTGCAGAGGTTGAAAAACGATGGGAAATGCTAAGCATTCCATTGCATGCCTTCACATATGTTCTAACACCTATATACTTTCATCCATCATGGCTTTCAACACCAGCGCTTGGGGTCAGGAACAAGAGAAAAACACACCTAGATCTAGAGGTTCTATCTGGTTATATGAAAGCATTGGATAAATTAGTTCATGCACTTTACTGATTTATTGCTACCTACTTGTTATGTTAATTAACAAGTTATTTACCATGTAAATATTGAAAATAAATACAAGTGCATGCTCAACACATCACAGATCATCAACTGAAGGAAACAGAAACAAGCACACCAATGACACCGTTATTTTTGGACTAATGTCCCCGGAAAAACCCAATGCGGGAAAATTGGTGCATCTATCTGAGGGTTTTATTATTAAGCAGTTCTTTTCTGAGTACACTGGGTGCCAAACTGGCTAACCCAACAGAGATAAAAAAAATTGGCAGCAATACCTCTCTTCAGAAACAGGTATTCGGAAAGCTTGCTCCACAAAATCCCTCTCCAGCACAATCTGAAGCTCAGCGTCAGCCCTGCTGGCCTCTACGTCAACCTACTAAGGCTCTGCACAGCCTCTCTAGCTCTTTGCGTTACTCCTGCAGCCTCTAGGTGGATGACGTAGGCCCTTCTGGCTCTGTGCAGTCTTTGTTGCCTTTGTGTGGCTCCCTCTAGCTCTGCGTCTGCCTCTTTTTGCTTCTGCGTTGTTCTCTCGGCACTATCCCTGCCTCTCTACCTCGTACTCACTGCCCCTCGCTGCAACTGATCACTGATTCTATCTCTCTTAGCAAACCTCGCTATAGAGAATATAATGAATTATCACTCTAGTGTATTCTCCAAGTGACCCTCAAGCCTCCTCTTATACTTTTCTCGTTGACATATCAACAGCCGAGATTAAATAACTAATCAACGGCTAAGATTAGATCTGGCTTGAACCATGTCTTTTCGACCATTCTAGCATAGTTTTATATTAATTCACATTAATATTTTAATTTCGCTAAGTTTAGACTTGGGGACTCCATTAAAAATATTAATTATTTTAATATCTCCCAAACTGTTTAGAATCTGCCCAAACCCTTTCTAGGTATTGGAGATCTCATGTGCCCTAACCTCTCTACCAAATTTCGTGGCTAGAGCACATCCAATGCTACCGCAAATCAACACTTCCTCTTAGCGAGGATTGTGCTCTAGCAATACTCCTTACTAAGTATCACCCTGATCATCTAGCATTGGTCCTTGTGCTAATGCTACACCTGCTACCCATCATCCTCTGCATTGTTGCATTTTGTACTGCTGCCCATAGCTCTTCCACTGCCATTGTTGCATTTGTACGACAGTGCCCTCTACATCTGTGTTGCTGCCCATGGCCCTACCACTGCCACTGTTGCGTCTGCACTGCATCTCCTTTCATCATGCTACATCGTGCTACCCATAGCACTACCACTGCTAACTGCTACACTGCAACTCAATTACTGAAAAGTAAGTAACTAATCTCCCAACTCTGACATCTCTGTCAGGCTAGAGTACTCCTGATGCTGAAGTTCCCTCTGTCGCTGACAAGTGCTCCCTCTCTAACCTCTGCGCTACTGCAACAACTCCCTGCATCTCACACTGTTGCACACATCTCTATGCCATCCTGCACTGGTGCAACATTCCCGTGCCTCTCGCACTGTTGCACCCTGTTAGCCTCGTGTTGTCCTAGGAATTCTGCACTGTAGCTCTCTCTGTCACTTCATCCGCATCCGTCTCTACCCACATCCGCCAATCCTGCTACTCCTCTTCAGGGCGCTCATAGCAAGGTATCATCCAAGAGGCTGGGTACCTCGAGGATCTTGCCCCTCATCGCCTGTAGTTCGTCTGACTACAGCGCGATGTCTCCCCACTTCCGCTCAAGTGGCATGTGTGCACTCATGGCACAATCATCATCTATCTCCACTTCCTTCTCAGCCCTTGTTGGCGTTACCTTGGTCTCGGAGGCCTCTCCCTTGTTCTTCTTCCTTGGACACTGGGTCGCATAATGACCCAGCGCCCCACAGTGGAAGCATTTGATCTTGGAGAGGTCCTTCTGTTTCTCTTTCTTTCCCTCAGATGCTAGGGCAACATCCTCCTCCTCCTTCTTGACTCTGATCCCCTTGCCACTACTTCCTGCCTTGCTTAGCCTTATGATCTCTTCTTGGTGAAGAGCCGCCCACAGTTCTTCCCAATGTGGAACAGTGGCTCTGCCCAGTATACTCTGTACAAATACCTCCCAGTGTTCTGAGACTGCGTTCAAGGTTGTTCTCACCATCAATTCCTGATCTGGCGTGGCCCTTATGGAAGTCAGTTGATCTCGAACCTCATCCAGTTGACCAAGGAAGGTGTCGATCGGTTCTCCCTTCTTCATCTAGTATGATCGCAACTGATTTTCTAGTAACATCTTTCTCTGCACAGAAGTATGCTGGTACAATTTCTTTAGGGCCTCCCATATCTCATTTGTCGTTTCCTTCTCGGCAATGTGTGGTACTACATGGTCCTTGACACTGTCAAGGATGATGCTCTTGGCCCTCACCATTACCTCCTCATACTTGTCGTTATCAACTGGGTCAACTAGGATTGCTATCGTTCTCAAGGCGAAGTGCTTGACACGATTCCTGTCAAGTATGGATAAGATTATGGCCTTCCAAAATGCAAAGTTTGAGGCTCCGTCCAGTCTATCCTAGTCTCTTACTCCATGTAGTGCCATGCTGCTCTTCTACTTCCCTCCTGGAAGTTATCGATGTAACTCCCTCTGATCCTTGATTTCCCTCCTGGAAACCCTTCTGTCGATGTCAAGATGCCCCCTACTCTGATTGCTAAGTTGCAGGAAACGTGGGTCTAGGGTCCGTTTCCGTACGGAAACGAAACGGAAACGCGTTTCCGCGTACCGTACGGCGTGGAAACGCGTTTCCGTCCGTACAGGCGCGTTTCCACACGTTTCCAGGCGTTTCCACAGGTTTCCACGGACGGAAATGCGTTTCCACGCCGTACGGGCCCCGTTTCCCACAAAATAACACTTGTTTTAAAAAAAAAAAAAATCCTAATTAATTTTTTAATTTTTTTAGGGTTTCTAATCACTTCTAGAAACCATTTCTAAAGTTATAAATAGCAGTGCTCTCATTTCTCCTCATCATTATGATTGCACAATAATATATTAATAATTTTTAAATGTTTTAATATTATATATATATATTCGCGTTTCCCCGTTTCCAAAATTTGGGGAGGTCGCGTTTCGTTTCGCTTCCCCGTTTCCCCGTTTCGTGCGACTTAGTCTGATTGTTTGTGCAACTGCACCACTGATCCGGATTTCTTGGCTAGAAATCCTCGGTAGCAACTCCCTCCTCCTTGGCCTTGCCCTATTAGGTATTTTTCTGACTACAGTACCCCACCAACTCCACTCTACAACTTACCCACAGCCTCTTAAACCCCAGCAACCTGAAGGTGACAGCTCCTAGGCTCTGCGCAGTCTCGGCACTGGCAAACTAGCTCCTTTAGCCAACTGCGTCAGCCCTCCTGGCCTCTGTGTGGCTCTACGTGAGCCTATATTTGCCTACTTCAGCTTATGTGCAGCCTCTTCTTAGCTCGAACTTGATGACGCAGGCACTGCATCACCCCTTCCTTGCTACTTTACTGTTAGGAATAGCTTCTATCACTCGATACAACTGTTTTCTATTGTTGTTGCTCTACTCTGCTGATGTCTTTAGTTCTCCTATGATCTGCAACCATGCTCTGATACCATGTTGGAATTTCTAAGTCTGAGACGTTAGAAAGCCTTCATGCACTTTACTGATTTATTCCTACCTACTTGTTTTGTTAATTAACAAGTTATTTACCATGTAAATGCTGAAAATAGATACAAGTGCATGCTCAACACATTACAGATCATCAATTGAAGGAAACAGAAACAAGCACACCAATGACACCGTTATTTTTGGACTAATGTCCCCGGAAAAACCCAATGCAAGAAAACCTGTGAAGTTATCTGAGGGTTTTATTATTAAGCAGTTCTTTTCTGAGTACACTGAGTGACAAACTGGCTAACCCGACAGAGATAAAAAAATCTGGCAACAATACCTCTCTTCGAAAACAGGGATTCAGAAACTCTGCTCCACGAAATCCCTCTCCAACACAATCTGAAGCTCAGCATTAGCCTTGCTGGCCTCTGCGTCAGCCTGAAACCCTCTACATCAGCCTACTGAGGCTCTGCGCAGCCTCTCTGGCTCTCTGCATTAATCCTGCAGCCTTTGTGTGGATGACGCAGGCCCTTCTGGCTCGCGCAGTCTCTGTTGCCTCTGCGTGGCTCCCTCTGGCTCTACGTCTACTTCTTTCTGCTTCTGTGTTGGTCTCTTGGCACTGTCCCTGCCTCTTTGCCTCGTACTCGCTACCCTTCACTGCAACTAATCGTTGATTTTATCTCTCTTAGCAAAACCCGTTCTAAAGAATAAAATGACTCATCACTCTAGTGTATTCTCCAAGTGACCCTCAAGCCTCCTCTTATACTTTTCTCGTTGGCATATCAACGGTTAATATTAAGTCCCTAATCAACGGCTAAGATTAGATTTGGCTTGATCCATGTCTTTTGGACCATTCTAACACAGTTTTATATTAATTCACATTACTATTTTAATTTCCCTAAAGTTTAGACTTAGGGACTCCATTAAAAATATTAATTATTTTAATATCTCCCAAACTGTTTAGAATCTGCCCAAACCCTTTCTGGGTATTGGAAATCTCATGTGCCCTAACCTCTCCACCAAATTTCGTGGCTAGAGCACATCCGATGTTACCCCAAATCAATAGTCTTTGATGAGGAGGAGCCTTCCATCCTACAGAAACATTTGAACAACTATACGATTAGCATTGGTCCATTTGGGAGCATGCATGCAATTAGAAATTGAGAGAATTTGTCTTCTCTTGAGTGGTGGAACATGCATGGAGGTGCTACTACACTTCTACAAACCTTGGCATTGCGGGTGCTATCACAGGTGGTAAACTCTTCTTTTGCAAATAGGTGTTGTAGCTCTGATGCTTTCATCCAGAATGTCAAAAGGAACACGTTAAATTTAGACCAGGTAGAGAGCTTCGTTTATGTCACTAAAACTTGTGATTGTTGTCCATTACTGTGATGATGCAAAGACTAATAAATATCTTAAGCTTTGGAACAAAAATCCAGAGGAGCCCAATTTGGAGGATGGAGTGTTGCGATTAGAGAAATTGGAGGATGCTCTTATCCAGGATGATGATGATCGAGTCGAGATGCCATGCCCATCTGATCCCATGGTTCCAAAGTTCCATGCTTCAACACCAACAACAAGGGCTTCATCTTCATCAGTTCCACTGCCACAACTTCCAAAGCCGCCATCTTCTTCATTGCCACCACGTGGATACTCGCGTACTATTCGTGGTGGAAGGAGGAGAGATTAGTATATATATTCACAGTTTACTACTTTTGTCATAGATTGGACTTGTAGTCTTGTTGTAAATTTCAACTTTTTTGTCTTACTCTTCCTAGTTCAATGTGTACTTGAGTCTCAGTGGTGGCCAAGTGGCCTATTTTTTGAACATAGTATTTGAATTTTGGACATGACTCCCTTTGACAATTGCTCACTTGCCATATTCGTTACTTAAATGTTTGATGATTTTATCTTCTAAATGTTTTGTTTTATGATATGCTTAAAAAATTAATGTATGTTTGTAATTTCTAGAATCTAGATGGTTGATGCTCGAATAATTAATCGTTGATGTACAATGGATGCCATATCTTATCTTGATTTATGTACAAATATGCATTTTTTCATGTCTTCTACAATTAATTTGGTATTTTGGATGTTTTTTTTAATATAAATGTAAAAAAAATATATAATATATATGGTAGACTCTTCTGAGACACTTTGCTTCCTAGATTTTTGGGAAATGATGCTTCCAAAAAACGTCCCTGCTTCCAAAAAACGTCCCTTCTTCATGCAACATTGGGTTGGAGTACCTGAGGAGTAGCTACTTGCTACCAAGCAGGAGCCTCAGTTGAGATCACAGATTGAGTCTCAGCCAAGTGGCAAGAGGGTCGCACAGTAGGATGACAAGGAGTCATTACAGGATGAAGAGGAGATACCAGGATGAGTGGAGGCAACCACTCAATCAATGACTCCTAGGACAGGGAGGAAGAGAGCCAAGTGGGCCAAGAGGTTAGTTCAGGAGGCCTTGGAGCGAGTTGAGACTCCTAGGCTCTATGTTCAAGCAGAGCAAACAGCCACAAAGGTACACAAGATATATGGAACTAATGATTAAGTTGTTGTACACAAAGCCTTCTTGTTATGAGGAGGCAACTTTTCAATAGGTTTGACGGGATGCCATGGTGGAGGAATATTCCTCCATCATGAAGAACAATGTCTGGGAGATTGTGCCACAACCAGACGACAAATCAATGGTAGGCTCACGTTGGGTGTACAAGGTAAAGCATGGAGCAGATGGTAGTGTGGAGAAGTACGAGGCCAGGTTTGTGCCAAGGGCTTCTTACAGGTTGAGGGCATCAACTATGATGAGACGTTTTCCCAGTGGCTTGTTATTCATCCATCACGACGATTCTAGCACTTGCATCTCAGATCGGCTGGAAGATCCACCAAATGGACGTGAAGACAACATTCCTCAACGAGATGGTTCAAGAATAGATTTATAAGGAGCAGCCAGAGGAGTTTGACACCTTCAGCAGAGACACTGATGATTGTTTGTTGAAGAGAGCTCTTTATGGGCTCAAGCAAGCACCAAGAACATGGTACACTTACATTCATAGCTACCTTCAAGTATTGGGCTTCAATAAGAGTGAGGCGAATGCCATCTTATACTACATCACGGTTGGAGGGCTTCCACTTGTTGACCACTCTGTGTCAACAAACCCATAGTAGTACACCTATTTTTTCGCAAAAGGGATCTATCTTGTCCTATTGTTCACGCCTTTCAAATTTCATCATCAGTCGGTATTTTTGTAAAGATGTCAACCCATTTTGCATATGTATAATGTAAATAATCCTAGTATGACCACGTCTATATGTAACAACGTAGGTAAACCTATTGTTTTGGTGACGCTTTGCATTATAGGAGAATTTTGTTTCACTGATTCATTTGTCTCTAGACACAAATAATCGGCAAAGTTTTTCCCTCCACCCTCACCCCAAAGCTATGATGGATTTTTTCGTCAAGATCTTAGGCGAGTTCTAGAGTTTTAGATAGAGTCTTTGTAAAGTGACTTGGAAATAATTTAAGCTAGTTCGCTAAATTATTTTATTACAATTCACTTGGTCTACTAGATTATATTTTTTGTGTCACAAAAATGGGTAAATGTTGAGGGTCTATAACGAACAGGTTTTCCCCCTTCATGTATTAAAATGTAAATCTTCATGTAAAAATATATTTTAGTGCATGGTCCCTCATATTTAGACACCATGGCTAAATTATTTGAGGGTTGGAAAAATTATTAATCCCCTCATGCGTCAATTAATTAAATTTTCTGGCAAAAATAAATTAAAAAAAAATCTTAAGCTAGAAATTTAATTAATTAAAGTCAAATTTAAGTTAATTAATTAAATTTTCTGGCAAAAATAAATTAAAATCTCAAGCCAAAAATTTAATTAATTTTGTGTCTTAGGAAAAATTAATTCTCCAAATTAAAAAATTCGTGGGTCCCAGAGAAATTAATTTTTAGAGGTCCCTGACCAAGGGAATATTGAAAATTTCAAGAGATTTTGGACCCTTGGGCCTTGGTAGTTAGAACAAAGTCAATTTTTTGAGAAACTAACTCAAAATAATTAATTTTGAGTTGATTAAAATTCAATTAAATGGAAAATTCGAATTTTCTAAAAAAATAAAATAATTTTGACGGAGGAGATTAAAAGATAATTAAATCATTTTTAATAGTCGAGATTACTTTGACAAGGATCAAGCCAGCTAGCCGTTGGAGAATTTATCTATAAATTAGAGGTCGATGTCAATTTGTTTTTCATTCGATCTTTTGATCGTGTACTAGCTCTTAAAGTTCTTGTAAACTTTTATGGAATAATACAACACAAAGTCTTTGGGGTTTTACTTGATGGCAGTGTTCCTCTCTGGTATCTTATGTTAATGTTTGTTTAATTTTTTGTTGATCTTATTTATAAGTTGTTAGTTAATAGCTCTTGTAGATCAATTTATTCCACAGGTATCTTGCTTAAATTGTTGGGTTTTAAGATAGCATTACGATTTTTATTTGATTGGCAGCTATCTCCAATCTTTGAAGGTCTCATCGTTATTTTATACCTCTATTAATTTGACTGCTTATATTTTAAGTGTGCATAACTCAGCTTTATTCAAAGATTTTGGGTGTTTGGGGAAGTCCTTGGTTGGACTAACCGACTCCTGAAACTTAAGATCTAGAGAGCCATCCGAATTAAAACTTTGAGATTATCTAACGAAATATATTTGGTAGGGATTTTCTAGGGTAGTACCTAAAATTTAAAAGATTATTTATCTTCAAAAAATTGTGCTAACTAGCTAGATCTGGCTAGAAAGAACCTTAGATCTAAAGATCTGGGAGCAGAGTTGGACTCATACTCGTCAGATCTGATAAATCTGTAAATTATTTATATAGATCTGTAAATTATTTGAATAAATCTGTTATTTACTTGTGTAGATTTGAAATTTTGTAACATAATTTTGAATTTTAACACTTGGGTTTTGGGATTCTGTAAATTATTTATATAGATCTGTAAATTATTTGAATAGATCTGTATTTACTTGTGTAGATTTGAAATTTTGTAACATAATTTTGAATTTTAACACTTGGGTTTTGGGATTTTCTCTATTTTTGTACATATTGGGTATTTGGTTTTTCTCTTTTCACTTGTGCAAGAATAGATCTAAGAAATCAGCCAAAGAAATCTTTAGATCTGAGCCAGATATAGACCCTGGAGGTCAAGATCTAGGCTCAAAGATTGTTTGCAAGAATAGATCTGAAAAATCAACCAAGGAGATCTTCAGATCTGAACTAAATCTAGACCCTAGAAGGCAAGATCTAGCCTCAAACTTTTGTTTGTATGGAAAAAACGATAAGATCTTTCATTAAAGGCTTCAGATCTGAGATTATTTGAGGAAAGTTTTGCCTTTTAAGATAGATCTAGTTTCCAAAAATTTTGCAAGGCCAACCATTGAAGATTTTGCAACAAATCTGAAGATTTGAAGCAAAATAATTTTTTCAGAACAAGGGTTTCAAGTTTTGAGGCTCCTAAGCCCATATCTACTTTCTCCTAGCCCAATGCTAGCCCTATTGGGCCTACTGCGAGCCTTCAATGGCCCTAGATTCCCCTTGCTCCATTTCTGATCCGAATACGTAAAATTTTTGAAGTTGATCATTGGTGCCTTTTTGCAGAAATACTGGTAAAAATTTGTGTTTTAGGTATTGAAATTTTTTTGGTAACTTCGGCAAGTGATCTTCAAGGCCTGGGGGCTAAGGATTTGATCTCTGAACCCTCTTTTTCTTCACTATTTGCTACAGCAGTCACATATCTTTCTAATAGTGGTGAAAAACACATCTAAGTGGTTTGAAATTAACTGGAAAAAAAATATAAAAATAAAAAATAAAAAATAAAATAAAATAAAATTGCTAAATACATTAATAAGTCGATCGTGCTTGATGGTTATCAAATATTTGGCCTATATCTACATTTTTGAGTGACTGTTATCTCCAAATAATTTTGTTTCGGAAATCTGAAATATACAGTGGCAAAATTTCATGTGGGTTAGCCTAAAATCAGTGCCTAAGTTGTCTAATACATTAAGGAATTACATTCTTGAGTTGGACATCCATCAATAAGCCCATTTTATATTTTAATTGTTGACTGTAATAAGTGTTGATTTTGGGTAGCATCGGAAGTGCTCTAACTCTGAAGATTGGTGGAGGGGCTAGAATACATGAGATATCCAGAACCCAAAAATCATTAGGAGAAATTCCACCCGGATGAGGAGTTATTAAAATAATTAATATTTTTAATGGGTTCCTAAGTCTAAACTTAGGAAAATAAAAATATTAATGGGTATTAATAAGAATATGGGTGAGAAACTTCTAAATGACGAGGATCAAGTCTGTTTTAATCTTAGCCGTTGGTTAGGGACTTAATCTCGGTTGTTGATTCATCAACAGAAAAAGTATAAGAGGAGGTTTGAGGAGCAGCAGGAGATACACTTGGGAGATTAGTCAGTTCGATTTTTCTGGGGCAAGGTTTGCTGAGAAAATCGAACAAGTGATTTGTTGCAGCAGAGGGGCAGGGATAGTTGAGGTTGGAGGATCTTCTCCAAGACCTCAAGTACACATCAGAGAGATGCCACAGGAGGCAACGCAAACCTAGGGAAACTGACGTTGGGCCAAGAATGGCCCACGCATTTTCAGCGCTGGGGTAGAGCCACCCTCCAACAGAAATCTGAATTCAACCAGGGAGCAGCAGGATCAGTTGAGAAGGCTGACATCAGAGCTCCAAGAGGCAGAGGAGGCAGTTCAGTGCTGACACAGTGTCCCAGTGTGCTCCACGCAGGCCCACGCAGCTACTGTGAAGGGGCAACATAGTTGTAGCGAGGGATAGCCAGTCTAGTTGCCGGAACGGAGAGATTTTGTCGAGTGAAGTGAGGTAATCTCACTTATGTTTCTACCAGTATATTTTTATCTCTGTAACTAGATAGCCAAGAGGGCATCCAGAGTTTGTATTCAAAACTACTTCTTAATAAAAAAAAACCCTCAGAGCTATTGCACCGGTTTTCCCGCAATGGGCTTTTCCAAGGACGTTTGTCCAAAGATAACAGTGTCCCTTGTTTATTTGTCTCATTCTATTTTCAAATCATGATCTGTATGTATGTGTAGTCTGCAATAGTGTTTTCATCATTGTTTAAATAATTAAAAAACTTGTTAAATGTAAAAACAAGTATAAGATGATAAACCAGTGATTGCAGTAGGATTTATGATGTGTAGATTCAGAAATTTTCATATGGTATCAGAGCATTGTAGATCATAGGAGACTGAAGACACCAACCAGGAGATCCAGAGAATTTGTTGCAGAAAGGCAACTATCCAGAGTGATAGCGCTATTCCAGAGCCAGAGACAGAGGGAGAGTGACACAGTGCAAAAGTGGTGATCCAGAGGCTCACGTAGTGCCTGCGTCAGCATTCTGAGCCAGGTGAGGGTGGCACAGTAGCTGGGAGGAGCCCACGCAATAACTGCGTCAGTGGTCTAGGCCAGCGCAGGAGTAGAGAGGGGCAGATCTGAAGCACACAGAGCCACGTCATCTTTCCGGACCAGGAAGGAGTGGCACAGTGGCCAGGAGGAGCTAATCTAGCTCACGCAGTGATTGCACAGAGCCAAAGGTTTAGTTGTCGGGGCTGGGGGAGCAGAGCAGATTTGATTTGAGGAGTTGGTGGGACGTTGTTGTTGTTGGTGTAGAACAGTGTCTGTGGAGACAAAGCTGAGGTAGAGGGAGTCACTACCTTGATAGATTTCTAGCCAAAGGAATCTAGATCCAGGTTGCATCAGCAAAGGAGGATTGGAGAGGAGTGATTCGACATTTGGGTGGAGGATTTCCGTGAAGGAAATCAGGACCCAGAGGGAGTCTAGAGGAGCTTGTTCCTTAAAGGGTTTCTTGCGCAAAAGAAATCCAGATCCAAGTCTTGTTGGATTAGCAGCAGGAGAGGGAGAAGAGAGCCAGTCCTATTTTTTGAGCGGAGATGGCGGTCAATGGACTAAGGGATCAAGACAAATTGGATGGGGCATCCAATTTTGTCATCTGGAAGGCCAGGATCTTGGCAATCCTAGACAAACATCACATCAAGGACTATGCCTTGAAAGTAGTTGTTGTTCTGGTTGACGTTGATCCGCTGCAGAAGTACGAGGATGCATAAGTGAAGGATAAATGCATGATCTGAGACGAGGTCAAAGATCATGTGGTCTCACACAGCTAGGGAGATGTGACAAATGTTGACCACCTTATACCAGGGCTCTTCCATCCAGTGGAAGATGCTATTACAAAAGTAGCTAAGACAGTACCAGATGCAAAAGGGAGAAGAGATTGATCCCTTCCTCCTCATGTTGCAAGGGATTAGAGACCAGTTGACTTCTGTGGAGTCTACCCTAGATCCCGATTTCATGGTCAGGAGTCAGGACTACCGTAAATGCAGTCACCGAGGACTTGGAGACATCCGTCCAAAGTATCTTGGGCAAAGCGACTCTCGCCAGTTGGGAGGAGATGTGGGCAGCGCTTTGACAAGAAGAGATCAAGAGGTTGACCAAGGCGGGGGTAGCAGCAAAGGAGCCCGAGTCAAGGAGAAGGAGGAGGATGCAGCTCTCGCATCATTGGGACAACAAGGGCAACGGAGCGGAAGAAGAAGAATATTTCCAAGGTTAGATGCTTCAAGTGTGGGGAACTTGGACATTATGCCACTTAGAAGAAGGGCAAGGAGGAAGCTTCTGAATCGAAGGCTGCTCCAGCGAAAGCTGACAAGGAAGGCGAGGATGATGATTGTGCCATGAGTGCTCATGCGCCTCTGGAGAAGAGGTGGGGCGACATGGAGTTGTAGTCGAAAAGACTACATCAACCCGAGCAAGATCCTTGAGGTGCCCAAACTCTTGGATCACATTCGGTTACAGGATCCCTTAATGACAGTAGCAAAAAGGCGGGTGTCGATTGGAGCGAGGTGAGATGGAGCGACGGTGGCAGAGCTAGAGTGCCAAATTCTGAGGTAGCACTTCTCAGTGACTGAGTTGCAATGCAGCAGTTAGCAGTGGCAATGCTATGGGCAACATGATGCAGCATTTTGAGAGGGAGTTGCAGTACAGATGTAGCAGTGACAGTGGCAGAGTCATGGGCAGCAATATAGGAAGCAGCAGTGCAGTGGATGAAGGATATCAGGGCAAGCATCAACAACACAGAGGATTGATGCAGTGGATCAGTGTAGTACCTCTGTTGAGAAGTGTTACTAGAGCACATTCCTCGCCAAGAGGGTGGGTTGATTTTGGGTAGCACCGGATGTGCTCTAGCTCCGAAATTTTGTGGAGGGGCTAAAATACATGAGATCTCCAGAACCCAAAAATCATTTGGAGAAATTCCACCCGGATGAGGAGTTATTAAAATAATTAATATTTTTAATGTGTTCCTAAGTCTAAACTTAGGAAAATAAAAATATTAATGGGTATTAATAAGAATATGGGTGAGAAACTTTTAAGTGACGACGATCAAGTCTGTTTTAATCTTAGCTGTTGATGAGGGAGTTAATCTCGACCATGGATTCATCAACATGAAAAGTATAGGAGGAGGCTTGAGGGTCAATTGGAGATACACTTGAGAGATCAGTCAGTTCGATTTTTCTGGGGCGTGGTTTGCTGAGAAAATCGAATGAGTGATATGTTGCAACAAAGGGGCAAGGATAGTTGAGGTTGGAGGATCTTCTCCAAGACTTCGAATACACAGCAAAGATAGGCAGAGAGACGCCAGAGGAAGCAGCGCAAACCCAAGGAGACTGACATTAGGCCAAGAAGGGCCCACGCATTTTTAGTGCTGGGGTAGAGCCACCCTCCAGCAGAAATCCGAATTCAGCTGGGAAGCAACAGGATCAGCCGAGAAGGCTGGCGTCAGAGCTCCAGGAGGCAACGCAGTGCTGACGCAGTGTCCCAGTGTGCTCCACGCAGGCCCACGCAGCTACTGCAAAGGGGCAGCGCAATTGTAGCCGGGGACAGCCAGTCCAGTTGCCAAAACAGAGAGCTTTTGCCGAGTGAAGTGAGGTCATCTCACTTAGGTTTCTGCCAGTATATTTTTATCTCTGTAACTGGATAGCCGAGAGGGCATCCAGAGTTATAATCAGAACTACTTCTTAATAAAAGAAAACCCTCAGAGCTATTGCATCGGTTTTCCCGCATTGGGCTTTTCCGAGGACGTTTGTCCAAAAATAACAGTGTTCCTTGTGTATTTGTCTATTTCCATTTTCAGTTCATGATCTATATGTATGTGTAGTTTGCAATAGTGCTTTCATCGTTGTTTAAATAATTCAATAACTTGTTGAATGTAAAAACAAGTAGGAGATGATAAACCAGTGATTGCAGTAGGATTTCTAATGTGTAGATTCAGAAATTTTCACAACAAGTATATCAGATCTGATATAATTCTGAAAATCACATCATAACACACTGAAATTTTTTTATAATTCATGTGGCCATGTTTGGCAAACTTTCGGTAAATTTTTGGCATAAAGATAGCATTGATAGCTTAATGTTTTCATTGTCATATTGTTGTTGTCATAACATTTGTTTGTTGTTGTCCTAAAATTTTTCTTACCACTGTCCTAAAAATAATTTCTGAAAATTAAGTGCTCTAACATCATTGTGAAGGTGACTAATTTTCACAAGTTTTCAGCATTCCTGCATATATTTGTTTGCGCTAGTACCGCGTTTCTTTGTTTCGTCGCATACAATTCGCTTTTCTTTTTTGTGCTCTTATTGTCTCTGTAAACATAACTGTTGTCATAGATATCATCTTTGAATATATGTTCTTTTGTTTCATTTGTAAGGGCAATTGTTTGCATAGATTACATCAACAATTTTTAGTGGTTTTTTGGATTTTGGATTTCAAGTCTAAGTGTTTGTTGTTTTTTGATTTCCTACTTCAAAATCACATATATAAGCTTGCTGCCCTAAAGAACATTTAAGTTGGGAATAGTTGATATTTAACTTTCTGAAGCATTTCTCGTGCCTTGACTTGTGAATAGTAATTGCATTGAAATATAATTCTCTTTGCGCTAAGTAGCATTGAAGGTGATTTACTCCATTTGCATAATATTGAGTAATCTACAAATAATTGAATGATTTGAATCTAACTGTCCTTAACATTATCTTGGAAGAATCCTAATTGTCTAAAGGGAGCATTGAAAATCTTATTGAAGAATTGGCATTGAAGCATAAATTGGATAAATGCTCTAGTTCTCTTTCTTGATATTAATATCATTATTGGCTTATGGTTATTATAATTTTTTGGCATATTAGTGATCTTTCTTTAAGAGCATATATCTTATGGTCATCTTGGTTATCTTGTGTATATTATTGGCACTTGAGATATTTGCCACTTTGTCTTGTATAAGATTGTCTCTTTATTTCATTAAGTACTCTTGTCATAAAGTTAATCAATACTAAGCACTTGAGCCTTAAATGATCTTACCTCAAGACTACTCACTCATCCCTTTGCTAATTGAATCTTGCATCTCTTTTCATCATAATAACATTTTCCTTAACAGCAGTTGTCCATCCTGTACTTGGTCCTTAATTTCCTAGCAGGATAGTTGACTCCATAAGACACTGGTATCAATTGTTTAAATCAAATCATTTAAGTCTTGTTAA
Source organism: Pinus taeda (assembly GCA_000404065.3). Classification (NCBI taxonomy): domain Eukaryota; kingdom Viridiplantae; phylum Streptophyta; class Pinopsida; order Pinales; family Pinaceae; genus Pinus; species Pinus taeda. The sequence continues at coordinate 202,636 of APFE030441335.1, read as the reverse complement.
ATCTAAACAGGTATTTGGTCACTCAAATGTGTCTCTCGGATTGGTTAGTTCCCAACTAGTCTTTCATTTCATTTTTGTAGGGTCTACCTCACTTAGTCTGTTGTAGGGAGACAACTTAAATGGAGAGATTGGGGATCAGGGTGACAGTGCCTGATCTGAGCCGTTGTCGCGGTGCCTAGACATTTTGTGCGACAGCACCACTCATTCTAGTGTTGTATGTTGACAACCTTATATTGACTAGAGTAGACAACTTGTTTCAGGATTGCAAGGCAAATCTTGCAAGATATTTTGAGATGAAGGATATAAGGCTTATGCATTATTTCCTCGGGTTGGAGGTATGGTAGGGTGATAGGGAAATCTTCTTAGGACAAGGGAAGTACACTACAGAGATTCTCAGGAGGCTCCATATGCAGGTTGCAGACCCATGATAACACCTCTAATAACAAACTAGAGGAAGGTGGAAGCAAGCAGGGCAGAGCGAGTAGATGCTACATTGTACAGGCAAATCATCAAAAGTCATTGATGTACTTAGTTGACACATGACCTAATATTTGTTTTGTAGTGAACGAGTTGAGTCGTCTCATGATGGATCCAACCAAAGTTCATTAAATTTGCGATATCTCAAGGCACAACAAATTATGGATTATGGTACAGATAGGTTGATGGAGTGAGGCTTGAGGGCTTCACAGATGCAGATTGGGCAGGCAGCTCCACAGATTAGAAGAGCACTTCAGGTTGTGTCTTCGACATTGGGTCAGCAGTTATTTCTTGGTTTAGCAAGAAGCAAAGATCAATTGCACCCAATTTAGCAGCGGCTGAATACATGGCTGCCAGTTTGGCAACATGTGAAGCTATATGGATGAGGAAGTTGCTTGTGGGACTTTCCAAGCAGAGGATGGAGCCCACTGTGATACACTATCATAATCAAAGTTGCATTAAGCTCTCTGAGAATCTAGTATTTTATGATTGCTCTAAGCATATCAAGATCAAGTTTCACCATCTCAGAGATTGTGTGCAAAAAGGGATAGTGAAGCTATAGCACATTCCAACACAGAAAAAAACAACAAATATCTCGACCAAGGCAATGGCAAGAGGTAGTTTCATCTATTTTAGAGATAAGTTGGGAGCTGTAGAGAATCCTTTCCTCACTAAGAGGGACTGTTGAAGTTGTAGCAAGTGAAGGTCTTCCATCTTGTGCCTTAGCTAGTGAAGACCTCGATTTGTCTTTCTCTAGCATGAGTGCGAGATCATGAGATAGACTTTAGTTATGATGAGTTTATTTCCAATTTACTAGAATCATCATCAAGGTTGCATGTGTAGTGTTGGAGCTTCAGTTACGTGGAGTCTTCTTCAGTTTGACTACAGGACGAAGTGGCAGTTACAAGTTCAATTAGAATGCGGTAGTCTTCAGTTTTGATTCGAGAGAGAACGAGTTAAGACTCCAAATGTTGATTAGAGAAAGGACGAATAGAACTCTTAGTTAACTCGCAATCAAAACTTGAACTTCTAAATTGAGATAGGCCTTCTTGCATGCTCGAATTGGGTCTATAAAGAGGAGGATGAAGGCATAGGATCATCATATTCTTTTGAGATCATTCTTTGTGTGTGTACACAGTTTTGAAGAGCTTGCTCCTAAGATATAGGAGGCCGCAAGTATGCAAGGAAATAGGGAATTTGTGCTAGAAATAGGACACAAGATTTGTGCTAGGAAATAGGACTTGCGCAAGGAAATAGGAGCAGGGATCAGATATTGCAAGGGTAAGTCAAGGCTATTCAGCAGGAGAACAATTGTGTTCTCAGGAACAGCTTGCTAACTATAGAAAGAAGTGTGAATCATAATAGATCCAATTGCTCAAGAACTATTAATAAAATACCACAATAAAGAAAGCAGGTTTTCCCTTCTAGGTTTCTTGGGTAAACAAGTGTGTCAATTTGTGTGAATGTGTTTTTATCTCTTGATTATTTTCCATTGCTCATAAATTGTTAAGAAACTCTATATCTTGGGAAAAGTAAATTTGGTTTCAGTTTTCAGTTACCATGTTTTCAGTAATTCATCTAAGTAGTTGCAGAGTTTCAAGAAATTTAACATTAAGATATGATGCTAAGGCTATTGATGGATTCCTTAAATTGTTTCAAAATATGTTGACGAGTTTGCAAGAACATGTGGAGATTTCTAAATAAATGGAAGTATATAGGATAGCCCCTATAACATTTGACTTTGGCATGATCATTCAGGACAAGAAAATCAAAATGCCAAGCAAGCTTTATTTTGTTCCAAATTTCAATGTCTCTTCTTTCTTTTTCTTTTTTTTGAATTTCAATCTCTTTAATTATGTTTCTCATATTTGTTGTAGATGTCTAGTAGACAAGTTATGGCTTAAAATTACCTAATTCAGAAAATCTTTCCATTCAAGTGCTTAGCTAAACAAGGTAAATTATAATTTTATGCCTTGCCACCCTCTAAATTATGTATTATAACTTGTAATTTATGGCCCTCATATAGGTTGGAATTCTAGCATCTTAATGACATGGGTGAGACAACCAAGGTTGCGGGGGAGCATCCAACCCCCCCTGAATCTGCTCCCAAAGCGTACATTAAGCTGAAGCACATTAGGAGTGACCCTGGGAGTGTACTTCCTAAAAAAAATTATGCTCCTTGCCAATTCAGAAGCAATAAAGGGAGTTGTTGAAGATTGGAAACAAGAATTTTTTAGTGGGGCAGCCTAATATTCAAGCCTATGGCTCTAGTATTTATATCCAAATCATGGTAATGTTAAATTTTTAAAGTAAAAGTGACATTCCCCTTTATCTTTCATTTTCATCCTTTTATTTAAATCTTTAACATTACCATGAAATGACTTTGGATGTTTGAGAGTGGTTTCGACCTCATTGGATTTCATAGGGAGAAAGTAGAAATTTAGACCTCACTCAAAATCTAGCAGACTTATCAGTTTTTCAGGAATTTAGGATTGGGGGGATTGCAATCTTTCCATTGGATTATGTCACGTACTAGGGTATGGAACACATTTAATCAAGAGCACCAAGCAATCTATGTACCTTGATGTTAGTGACATTGGTTGTCGAACAAAATGTGCCCATCACTCAAACAAAATCTTGACTTGGCATGCTACGTTTTTTCTATATTATGTTAATGCTTAGAGGGTGATATTAATGACAAAGATCCCAAGGTAGGCAATGATTTTGATGATATGTAGGTATTTGTTGTAGCATGATTTTTTTTGGATGCCAGAGGCCATCTAGAGCCTATTTGTTGATGTATTTTTTATTCAAAAATGGATTGCAATCGATGCTATTTTGGTTATGTGCACCCTTACATGCTATATAAATGAGAACTTGTAATTTGTGGACCTGTGGTTGATGAAGATTTGAATGATGTTATATGGTTTGATCCATGTTTTTATGTTTTTTATCACTAATTTATTATTCTACATGCTTTTGTTGACATATGCATCAAAATATAAAAAAAATATATACTATACAAAAACCGCTCCCAACCCGAAAGCTTTTGAAAATGTCGCTCCCTGCTCCCGCTCCCAAGTATCCTAGGAGACAGCTACATAAAACACTTCATGGAGGCCATTTTGTTGGATGGGATTCAAAACACTATTGCATAGAAGATTGAGACTGGGAGGCAAGTCACTGACTCAACCCTTGATTGGTTACAATAGGGACAGGGGGAGGTAGTGAGGGAAAGTGTGGTAGAGGAGGTAATGAGGGAAAGTGTGGTAGCAAAGGAAAATGTTCTACAGGAAACACCTTTACAAGAGGTGGTTATTGACACTGGGAGTGTGCCACCACCTTTGCAGACTCAAACACAAGAAGTTGGACTTAGCCAATAGAGAACAATGGAGTCTAGATTCTCCTTCCTCTAGACGACATCAGTGTCCAACACCATCCCCAAGTCGTTACCTTAGCTTATAAATTACTCCCCAAGCCATTACCTTGGCCTATAAATTAATAGTTTATAGATCTTATTTTTACAACAGGGACAGGAGGTAGTGAGGGAAATTGTGGTAGAGGAGGTAATGAGGGAAAGTGTGGTAGCAGAGGAAAATGTTCTACAGGAAACACCATTACAAGAGGTGGTTATTGACACTAGGAGTGTGCCACCACCTTTGCGAACTCAAACACAAGAAGTTGGGCTTAGCCAATAGAGAACAATGGAGTCTAGATTCTCCTTCCTCTAGACGACATCAGTGTCCAACACCTTCCCCAAGCCGTTAGCTTATAAATTACTCCCCAAGCCGTTAGCTTATAAATTACTCCCCAAGCCATTACCTTGGCCTATAAATTAATAATTTATATATCTTAGTTTTACAACAGGGACAAGAGGAGGTAGTGAGGGAAAGTGTGGTAGAGGAGGTAATGAGGGAAAGTGTGGTAGCAGAGGAAAATGTTCTACAGGAAACACCTTTACAAGAGGTAGTTATTGGCACTGGGAGTGTGCCACCACCTTTGCGGACTCAAACACAACAAGTTGGACTTAGCCAATAGAGAACAATGGAGTCTGGATTCTCCTTCCTCTAGACGACGTCAGTGTCCAACACCATCCCGAAGCCATCACCTTAGCTTATAAATTACTCCCCAAGCCATTACCTTGGCCTATAAATTAATAATTTATATATCTTATTTCATTATAGATGACTCATAGTGATGAGATACATTTATTATAATTTTTTATCATATTTTGAGGCTTAGGAATTAGGACTTCGAACATGATTCAATATTGATGTGTGATGTATCATTAGACGTCTTATAAATCTTTTTTTTTTTTGTTTTCTGCTAAAGCAAGAGTCGTACCTTTTATATCATTAAATCAAACATAATTTACAATATTTACACATTTCCACCAAACTATGTGGTCTAAGGCAAAGAAAGGAGAATGCTCGACTGAATCCAAGCCCTCAAACCACTAAAAGTACCCACCCAACCCTTTTGAGTACAAACAAAAATAAGAATCGGGAATGATAGGGCACGTGAACCCTCTCCACATAGAGTCGCACCAACAAAAACCTACCTCTTAATCTCTGTCGTCCAATCTTCTTTTTAAATCTGACGTTGAAGATACATATCGCCTCATGAAGAAGCAAGATGATTAACCCTCGGACCCCACCAAAACGCTCACTCAATCCAGATCGTTGATCAGCCTTGCAAAAACGGATAGCGGAGCTGAAAATCGCACAGTTGAAGTGATCGAAATTTAGTGTGCCATGAGGGTGGTTTTCAAACCCAGGCCTCATCCACGTGTCATTAGTTGTATGGCATTGCTACCTAATTTTCAAAACCACCTTCGGCTTGAAAGTGGTGCGATCGCTCCAAAACCACTCGGGAAGCGGTTTTGTCTTCCGCCACTAGAAAATGGGGAAATGATGTCGCCAAAATGGATATTGTCAATTATTACTTTCAACCTCTCTCCTGACTGAGAAAACCTTGCGCCAGACTTCGGGGATTTTCAGGGTTGAGATAACCATGGCTGCTAAGGCCGACTCTGGCCAGTCTGCCACCATAGACCTGTCTGACCAAAATAGTGATTCTTGCAGAAATTTGCTCATTGTGAATTGGCTTCCTTAGCTTTGTTCTTGTACACTTTGTCCTCTTCCGCCTGGCTATGGCAAAGTTCTCTTAAGTTGCTCTGCGGCATTGTGAGCCAATCCATCGAAATCCTGCTATCCTTACAGTTGACACCTTGGTTGGCTAGAATATCCGCCAATTTGTTGGCCTTTCTACGCACATGGATGAATCTAAGAGTGCGTAGTCCCTGGAGACGTCCCTGAATTTTATGGAGAACCCGAATTAACCTCCACTGTTTCGTAACTTTTTTTGGCCTTGTTCCATGACTAATTCTCTTGGCCGCGTTGATGACTAGCTCTGAATCAGCTTCTATTATCAAATTTTGGCAGTTGTCCTGTTTCAGAAATTCTAAGCATTGCTCCAAAGCCATTAATTCCACCATGTTGTTGGTAGCTTTTCCTAAATGACCATGGAAGAGGGAGATGATGCTTCCGGTTTCATCCTGAAGAACTCCTCCAAAGCTTGCCATTCCCGGGTTACCTTTTGAAGCACCATCGATGTTATACTTCAAAAAACCTTTCGGGGGAGGATTCCAAAATTCTTTAACCATTTCCCTCATGATTACTTTCCTGTCTGGACCTTGTGGAATGAGCCCCTACATGCCTAACTGCCTTAGAATTGTTAACTCTGCTTCTAAGGGAGGATTTTTGGGGAGATCTCCTACTGTGGTGCTCACTGTCTCCTTAAGCTATTTCAAGATCTGCTCCAACAGGCGAAGGGAGGAATTCTTCTCTTCTCTGAAGATTCTTTTGTTTCTTTCTTTCCACACATTCCATATAATGAAACTTGGCAAAAGAGCCCAGACAGAGTTAAGAACTTCATAATCCGAAAAATTATTCCTCCAATTGTTTAGGGTGTTAGTGATACTTTCTTTGCCTCTATCGGATTGCTTGAAGATGGTGGCAAAAATATCCCATAACCTGGAGGTGAAAATGCAACTGTTGAGAAGATGTTCCATAGTCTCCTCTTGGGTTTCACAGAGCTGGCATCTGGAGGGTCCCAGCATACCCCTCTTTCTAATATTATCCCAGGTTAAGATTTTCGTGTGGTGAACCAGCCACATAAAGAGTTTGACCTTCATCCAGCCTTTGTTCCTCCATAGCTTCTGCCAAGTTCTATCCGAAGCTTGGGATTCCGGCCCTAGGATAATACCTTTTGCTTCCTTAATATTAAAGTTGCCCTCTTTGTTGTTGCCCCATCTTAGTTGATCCTGCCCCTCCGTTACTAAAATCATCCTCTGATCCAGTATTCTCTTAAGGGTCTATGCTCTATTGTTGAGAGTTATGTCCTCTCTGCCATCTATTTTCCTCCAGGTTCTCCATTTTCCTGTGTTGTGAGAATGCTCCCAAAAGTCCTTTACCTTCACTAATCCTTGGTTGTCTGTCTCGTGCTTAAGGCCCAAAAATTCATCTTTCAATAGTGTTGGTTCTTGTTGCCATTTGTCCTCCCAGAAAAGTGCCAGACCTCCCTCTATGATTTCCCAGAAATTGTTTTTTTGAACCACCCCTCTGTTCTCCCAGGCCTTGTTCCATATGGGAGAGCCCTTCATGTTTCCAGACATTCTTATGATATCAGAAGCAGGCCAAGCACTAGCATATTTTTCCTTCTAGATGCTTGCCCATTGAGCCTTAGGATCCTTAACCCACCACCACCAAAGTTTGGCCCCTAGAACCTTACTAAGAATCTCTAGATCGTCCAATCCTAGGCCTCCTAGGTTCTTGGGTTTACAGATCTTCTCCAATGAGACTAAAGCCCATTTTTTCCTTGTTTCCTCTTTGTCCCACAGAAAATCTCTTTGGATATTTCTAAATTGCTGTAAGACTCCTTTTGGAGCTGGGAGAGTTGATAGCATAAAGATTGGGATAGCTTGCAGTACTGCCTTTGTAAGAACAAGTCTGCCAGCCAGATTTAAGGACCTGATTGCCCATTTCCTGACCTTATCTTGCATCTTAATGATCACTGGTTCCCATATGTTCTTGTTCAAAGGTTTAGCTGTTAGAGGAACTCCCAAATACTTAGAGGGTAGGGATTCTCTTTGAAAGCCAAGAATTCTGGAGACATTTCTCTAAATGGCTATATGGGTGTTAAAGAAAAATATTTTTGACTTGGAGAGATTAACTTCCATACCTGATGCCATAGCAAGTCATTCAAAATTTGTTTGTATGCTAGCGCTTCCTTGACTGTGGGAATTCCCTATAACATGGTATCATCTACAAACTGTTGCTGAGTCAGAACTTGACCATTCTCTACAAGTTGGAGTCCTTGAATTTTGCTCTTTACTCTAGCATGCTTAATGGACCGCCCCAGCCCTTCCATCATGAGGATGAAGAGAAAATGAGAGAGTGGATCTCCCTGTCTGAGTCCTCTGGAAGGAAGAAAAATTTTAGAGGGAGAGCCATTAACTAGAATTGAAAAGCTGGAGGAATTCACCAGGGCCATGACCCATCTGACCCAATTATGATCAAAACCAAACGTAGTAAGCACTTTCTTGATATATGTCTAGTTCACTTTATCATATGCTTTGGCTATGTCCAATTGCATGATCATACCCGCTTTCTTTTTACTAGTTAACGAGTGGACCACCTCGTGAGCTTGAATGATGTTGTCTAGAATTTGCTTGCCTTCCACATAACCCGATTGTTCCCTCGAAACAAGCATAGGTAGCAAAGGTTTGACTCTATTGGCCACCACCTTGAAAATTATTTTGTAGACTACATTGCATAAAGCGATGGGCCTATACCTCTCTGGCGTTTGAGCATTCTCCTATTTTGGAATTAGGGAGATAAAGGAGGTATTGAGAGCTTTCAAAATAGTTATGTTCTACCTGGAATCTTCCACTACCCTTAAAATATCCTCTTTGACAATATTCCAACAAGCTTTAAAGAAATCCACATTGAATCCATCCAGACCTGGAGCCTTGGCATTTTGCATTTCCTTGAGGACCTCACTGACCTCCTTTTCAGTTACAGGTTTGTTGAGATTACAGTTATCCTCTCTGGATACCAACTTAGGGATATGTTTAGTGAAGTCCTTGATGAAAGGTTCCCTTACTAACGTGTTTTCCTGGGCAATATCTAACACTGCTTCTATCTCCTCATGGGATTGATGAATCTGCCCATTCTCATCCTTGATCGAAGAGATCCTGTTGTGAGTCCTATTTGCTATGGTGGATCTATGGAAAAATTTAGTGTTACGCTCTCCTTCTTTTAGCCATTGAACTCTTGATTTTTGTTTCCAAAAACTTTCCTCTTGTTTACACAACTTTTCCCATTCTTGTGCAGTTTCTCTACTTGATCATTTTTGTTCTTATCAAAGCCTTCCTTGATCAAATCTTGGTTGAGCTCCAGAATTTTATTTTCCACAAATTTCTTTCCTGCAAAAATATTTCCAAATTCATTCTTGGTCCACACTTTTAGCTTCAGCTTGATGTGCTTTAATCTTTTGTGTAGCAGGAACATTGATGATCCCTGAGTCTGCAAATCCTCCGCCCACCATTCTTCAATGTTGCTGATGAATTTTGGGTGAGAAAGCCAAATATTTTCAAATCTAAAAGGTCTATTTCTTGGGGTACCTATGCCCTTGATCTCCATTTGAACCGACCAGTGATTTGAGCCTCCAAAAGGAAGAATTCCTGCCATAATTTCCTTGTCTAAAAGCATGAGATCCTCAAAGATCATGAATCTATCTAACTTGGAGGCTACCTAGGAATCTCCTCCTCTTTTATTGTTCCATGTGCAGAGGCCATTATTTGTCTCAATATCAACAAGCTTCATGTTTTCTGAAAAGATTTGGAAGGCTAAGGAATCTTTGTATAGAGCTCTTGTACCCCCTTTATTCTCCGAGAGAGATCTAATCATATTGAAGTCCCCTCCTATGACCCAAGGTAATCCTGCATGTCTGACCCGGAGATCCACCAAGGATTCTGTAAACCTGATTTTGTCATCTAACCTTTGAGGGCCATAAACATTTGTAACTAGGTAAGTGTACCTGTCTCCTACACGCTGTATAACCATTGATAAATAATTCCTTGAAGCCTCCACATCAATTATTCCAATTTTTTGGGGATTCCAGAGAGTGAGGATACCCCCTGTTGTATTTTTTGCTTTAACTTCTAAAAACTCAAATCTACTGAGCCATTTACTATGGATTTGCCTTAATTTTTGAATGGAGCATTTCGTTTCTTGGACAAAAATTATATCCGAAGCTGCCTGTTTCATTCTATTATTCAGCATTCTCTGTTTTCTCTTACTGCCTAGACCTCTAATATTCCAAGTTGTGAACTTCATAAGTAAAGATTGGTAAAGGAGTAACTGGTTCGATCTTTCGTCTTACCTGAGTTTACCATAAGCTTTCCACATTCCATCAGTAGCTTGTTCTGCTTTTTCCTGCCTCTTTTTTTTCCTGGATTTCTCAGTGCTAACCCCGGAGTCATTTTTACTGCTTTCACCCCTTCATTACTCTGTCTTTCAATGTTGTTTACTCCCTCCAAACCCTTTGCCTGAGTTTTCCATAAGAATAATTGTTGTAATCAGTTGAACTCTTCTTGTGGTAGTGATTCTAACCCACCAGTTGTTCCCTGAATCAATAACCCTTCTAGGTCCAAGTTTTCTCTGTCACGAATCCCCTGTAGCTCATTGTCCTCCATTTCCATCTCACTCTGGGTCATTTCCTGATCCATTTCCAGCTCTGATTCACTCAGCATGATCCCTTTCTGTTTTTGGTTTTCCTGTGTCTGATTTCGTTCTTCTTCCTTCTCCTTCTTCTCATAACTTTCATTCATTACTTGATCTTCTACTAATATTTCTTCATCCTCTTCAAGAACTTGGAACTGATTCTGACTAACCTTTTGTCCTTCATTTTGGTGTTGCTTTGGCCCTTTTTTGTTGTTTTTCCCTTTGTGAACTACTTTATGAAAGCTTTTTGTGTCTTTCATTGTGTTAGTTTTGCTTTTGTTCTCTGCTTTACTAAGTGGGCAGTCTCTTAGAAGGTGCCCATGTTCATGGCATCTACGACATCTGAATGGAATATGCTCGTAGTCGACTGTCTGCACCCATTCCTCATCAAAAACCTCCAAGATGACCTCATTCGGAAGAGCTCCGAATAGATCCATCTCCACACAGATCCTTGCAAAGGAGGTATATTTTCCCCTTCTTGTGGCTTCAGAAGCTTTGACAAACCGTCCTAATTTATTGCCTATGGCAGCTAGCGATTATGTTTGCAAATAATCAAGAGGTAGAGAATAGAGTCTTACCCAAACCAAGACTGAAGAAAAGGTTTCCCGCTCTGGTACGAAGTTCATCATCCATGGCCGCATATAGAGCCCTGCTGCTGCATAGAATTAGGGCCCACCTTCAAACACTCTGTCTTTATCTTCAATGTTAGTGAACACTACAGTAAAGAATCCCTTGGACCCCACATGAAGATCAATGCTCCCCTTAGGCTTCTAGTGGTATCTGATCCATGTTTGTAAAGCTTTTTCAGTGGGCCATAGCCCCATGAATTTGCAAATGATTGCATAGGTTCGCATGTGATCCCTGTGCGCCTGCAGCGTAGATCATTTAAAACTACTCTAGGAGTGATTTCAGCTTTGGGTTTGCACCGTCCCTTCTGATTTTTTCTTTTGTTCCCTGTTTTTTGTCATTTTCCTCCTTGTCTTTTGTGCCATCCTTCTCCTTCGATTTGGCACTTTCTGTTTCCTCTTCCCTGTTTCTTCATCCTTCCTCAGCATTGCCTCTGCCAAAGTCCGGAGGTTTCTTGCCCTTGTTGGCCACCGCCTCCTTGTAGGACGGCGTGGAGCTCCCTCCTTTGCGCCCATCCATGGAGAAAAACCCTCTTCAGTAAACTGAAACCCTAGTCGCCTTCGCTGCGCTCTCCATTTTAAATCTTTCAATATTATTTATGTTCCTAGACTTAGAAATGTCGTAACCGACATCTTATAAATCTTAGATATCAATTTTCTTTTCACAGTTTTATATTATGTTGTTGCCTTAGATCTTTAAAAAATGATTATTTTTGTATATTTTTTAAGTTTTTCAAACTTTCCCAATGTTACATATAATTTTTTTCCAGACAATCAGTGATATATTCGCCAACATGATGTCTACAATGTTGATGAGGATTTGTGTCAACATTTACTAGTGCAGTCTCGATTATAACTCTCACCCCACCTCATCCAATTTTTGGCCTTAATTTCGCAATTCCACACCTCACACGTCTATGTTTTTTGGGGTCTACTTGCCCTTAACCCTATCCTGTAAAGAGACCTCATGAATACTCGAAAGGGAAACAAAATCCTCTTTGGCCAAATTCATAAAAATTTTGTATTTTCTATCTATTATTATCATCAAGTCCTCAAAATGAGTGGCAAAATCTATTGCTTGCCATGAGGAATGTTAAAATTCTTTTTATCCCAAAGGGAAGAAATCTATGAGTTTGTTTTTGAGCCCCATTTATCTTATCTTGGTCATTATTATATGTTTTAAGAGATGCCTCCATCTTTGTGTTCGAACCTTCGGATTCATTCTAACATTACTATCCAAGTTTTAAAAAAAACGTGTGCTAATGTTCGAAGGCCCGTCACCATCAAAAGCAGTTCTTGTCGTCGAAGGAGTCTTGTGTGGCAACAATACATATGTCATGTATTGCGTCCACCCACTCTTTATGTGGGAAATGTGCCTTCGAATATTTTTTCCAGAAAATTACAACTATCTAACTGTGAGCTATGTTTATATTACTTACCCAAAAAATGTATTGCTTTCAACGGTCTTCGTATGTCAACCATTAGCCAAGTCCAATATATATCGACATTCACAAGCTTGTACACGTCATGTAACCACTCGTCCAAAGCTCGTAGATCACCATGCAGTCGCATTATTGTCAAATGAAATGGGCGGCTCCAATGATAAATGTATCACATATCACACTCACCCACATTACATATGGGATGTGCACTTTTCATTTTAAAAAAGGGTATTTACATATATACGAGATTCAAGAAGATTACGAATGAGGAAAAGGTAATATGTGTTTCCTCTAACGGCGTGGATCTATTCATATTGCTACGTAACAATAATATCTATTCATATTGCTACGTAACGATAATTTTATCCAGAAGTTAAGCAGAGAATGACATAGAAAAGAAAGCAGTGTTGAAACCAACAATGCAAGGTCATGATATGATTGGTCGTGCTAGGATGGGGATTGGAAAGACTCTTGCCTTTGGCATCCAAATCTCGAACAAAATCATTCAGCACAACCATAAAATGGGCGTGGATTATATCCCTTGGCACTCGTCTTGGCCCCAACACAGGGACTTGCACACCAAGTTGATAAGAAATTCTAAGAATTTGCTCCAAGATTAGATATTCTTTGTTGTTATGGGGATGTACGTATAATGAGCTATGTTGACCACTACGTGTCAATGACCCATAGCAGTACACCCCCTTTTTTCCACAAAAGGGATAGCGGCTGATCGAAGTGTCAGTGTTGTCCAGCTATCATCATCAGCCCGACTTCCAATATGTTATGTAAACCCATTCTACATGTGTATAATGTAAATAATCTCAACAGACTCGTGTCATGTATGTAACGACCTAGGTAAACCTACCTTTCTAGTGACGATCTCCATTCTAGGAGGTTTTTCATCTCACCAATCCATTCTCAAATGGTCGACAGATTTTTCCCCTCCAGTCTTACCCCAAAGCTGGAATGGATTTTGTCACTAGGATCTTTAGGGGAATCCTAGTGTTCTAGATCGAGTCTATGTAAAAGTAATTTGGGAATAATCCTAACTATTTGGTTAGATTATTTTATTATAGACTACTTGGTCTGTTGGATTATATTTGTGTCGCAAAAGTGGGTAGTCTGTGAGGGTCTTTTACAAATGGATTTTCCCCCTTATGATGTTAAAAATACAAAAATCATAATGTAAAGTGTCTTGAGGGTTGGAAAAATAATATCCCCTCATAAGTTAATTAACTAAATTTTTTCCCCAAGAATTAATTAAAATCCTAAGCCATAAATTTAATTAATTCTAGGTCCTAGGTAAATTTAAATTCTCTAAAGGCAAAATTCGTCAGTCCTAAAAAATTAAATTTTAAAAGGTCCCGAGTCTAAGGTAAATTAATTATTTTGATAAATTTTAGAAATTTGATCCCCGGGGGTTAAGTCAAAGTCATAATTTTGGGGAAATTAACTCAAAAATTCTATTTTTGAGTTAATTAAAATGCACTGAAATAAAAAATTCGAATTTCCTCAATATTTAAATATTTCGATGGATGAGATTAAAAGAAATTTTAACCTTCATCAATGGTCAAGATTGCTTTGACGAGAACCACTCGAACTAGTTGTTAGAAGATTTATCTTTAAGTAGGAAGTCATTTGTTAGTGGATCCATCCCATCTCTGAGTTGTGTGCTAAGCACAAAGATTTCGTGTAATCCTTTTTTTCTGGATCATAAAGAAAGACTTTAGGGTTATATTATGTTGGTGTTACTCTTCAAGAAAATGTTGTCAGATGTTTTTTAATTTTATACATAATTTTTTCTAAAGCCATTGATGATAGCTTCTGAAAAGTGATTTGAGTACAGGTATCTTGCTCAGTTGTTGGCCTTTGAATAATAATTTAAAATTGGAACCTAATCGTAGGTCTCTATTTGTCAAAGTTTTATTGTTATTTTCTCGCTCTATTTTTAATGGCTGGATCTAGTTTTGCAAAGAAATATTGAGTTAGATCACCAGGCGTTAGGGGAAGTTTTCAGTTGGACCAGCCAACTCCCAATCTGTATTTCCTGAGGAGCCCAGCTATATGAACTCCGAGCTTATCATAAGATTTTCGTTTTGGGATGCAAGAGGGTTTCAAACAAGTACCTGCATTCAAAATTTTAAAAAAATAAAATTATGTGCAGCATAATGATAGATCTAGCTACTTAGAGCCTTCAGTTTGTAAATATTGTATTGTTTCTGACATGGGATTTTCTGGGGTTTTAATTTCATCATTGTATATATCGTTTGGATGTTTTCTTGTTGTCGTGCAGCTGCAGATCTGAAGGAAAAATTTTATTTGAAGTTAGATCTAGGCCTTAGAGGGTAAGATGTGGCCTCAAAATCATTTTGCAAAGGCCTTATCCTAAATTTTTTCTAGTATGAGGGTTTCAAAATTTACATATGGGAATTTCATGAGCCTTTCTTAATGCAGATTTTAACGCTGGAGTACACTAGCTTAACATATAAATTTCTAGAAATTTTATAAGGGTTTCTTGGGCTACCATATTCCTTTTTGTCTGTTGCATTTTTCCCTCTTGAACAATTCAAAATCGTTTTCATTTCCTCCTTCTATTATTTTCGATTTTTTACTTGCCTGCATTTTGGGGTTTATTCCTTTCTCCATGCCTGTGTTTCTTTTTCACTACTTGCAAAAAGCACATCCTGCCTTACCTCCATTCCGTTGTCGAACATGCAGGCTCTCTCCTCCCCGTGTCCCTTTTATCTTTTGTCGTCCTCACCTGGAGCCTTTCCTTGCCGCGGACCTGCACGCTACTGTCGTTCCCCTCGCATCCCTTTGCCTTCTCCTACAAACCCTCGTGAAGCTCCAGTGCCATCCCTTCGCAACCCTTTTCCTCTGCAAACTCGTTGCCATACCCGCGTCTTATCTCCATAGCTTCTGCAGGCTCATCTCCTCGCCGCCCTCAACCCTCCATCGCTGCCAGCGCCCTTGTCATTGCTCCCTCGACCTTGCATCCATTAGCTTCCATCACCTCTCCTCTTCAACCTGCATTCAAACGAATAAGACCCAACTTCCCTAACCTTTTGTTTGTTGTTTTAATAAGTTAGGTTTTAGTTTTATTTACAATTCGATTTATTTCTTTTGGTTCTTTTTTTATTTTGATTTGTGTATTTTCATTTCATATTTTTGTTTTGATTGAACTGAAAAGAAATCTCAAAAAATAAAAATTTTATTTTTCAACTTTGATTTGTATTTCATTCTTTGGTTGCCTTTCACTTCTTCTTTTTTATACTAATTTATGACTTTGGTTTGATTTCTTATTTTGATTTTCTTTAATAAAAACTAAAAAATAAAAAATAAAATAAATAAATAAATCATTTTTATGTGACTTTGATATTTATAGAGTTTTAAATAAAAAGAGGACTTTGCACTTTCACATTAAAAAAAATAAATTTTTATGTGGCCTTTGAACCATTAAAAATTTAATTCATTAAGTCTTTTTTATTTCTTTTTACATTTGTCACATTACAAAATTTAATTGATCATTTACCACATTAAATTTGCTTCATAAGCTTAGCACATTAAAAATTGCCTAAGAAATAATTAAATTGTTAATCTAAAGTTCCTTCTTGGTGTCTTTTTTCATGTTAAAGGTAAAATTTAAAAGGAAAATTGTGTTGTATCAATATTTTTATTTCTCTATAATCAAAACGCGCTTAGATATTTTTCAAATCATCTTTAAGATTGACTATAGGAGAGAATTTTTTCTAGATTTGGGTCACTAAAGAAAAAAAAAAATTATTCTAGGATTGTGAATTGCTTAGCATTTGAATTTCATGGTTCTTCAAGGGTATTTAGAGCTTTCGAAATTTAATTACTAGAATATTTTGCATCTATTGAGATTGATCATCATATTAATTGTTTGAATTATGTGATGTTCATTGCATGTTAAATACTTTGCAAATATTTCAAGTAATTATCAAAGTACTCTGCCATAAAATTGTGATAAATTGCATATCTTGTGTTCCTAAGCTGAGTATTTTTGTTGGCATTGATATTAGATTGTAAAGAAGTTTTTGTTTTCTTTGAGCTATAACTGTATCAAAAAATATTTGAAGTAAGTTTGTGGTTTAATTGTGATATTTTAAGGGGTTTATCTTTAAGTCTTCATCTAATAAAGTGAACATTTCATTTTGGTAACTAAGGGCTTTTGTGATACAAGCATTTCTAAACCTCGAGTCTAACTTCATCTCATCATATCATGCATTTGCATATTAAGTTAGTGTTGCATAACTAAAATTTACTTCCAAATATAAGCTTGGTCGTTGGAGATATAGGCATCCATCCATCTTTGCTTGAGAAACCTACTTTTACTAGTACTTAAAACGGTGACTTTGCAGTGGTCAGAGCCACAGCTCTCCACAATGCCGGAGGCACCGACCGGATATGTTAGATTTTCAGGAGAGGTATCGTTAATCACACCTTAATGTGCTTCACCTTATCTTCTCTCTGCCAATTACTACGCAATCAGACTCAACACAGAAAGGATCAAAGGATTAAAACTTAGATAGGCATTTAACTAAAATTAACCAAGATTCTTGCATCTCACATTCGTTTTAGGATCTGCATTTCATATAAGATAGTCATTCATATAAGCAACAGTTGTTAATTGATTACTTAGTCTTAATTTCCCTAGCAAGATCATTGACTCCATAAGGCACTGGTATCAATCGTTTAAATTTAATCAAATCCTATAACTCTTGCTAAATCTTAATCAAGTACTTGGTCACTTCACTGTGTCTCCTAAACTAGTTGGTTCCCAACTAGTTCTCCTTCATTCCATTTCCATAGGGTCTACCCCCCTTAGCCTGCTGTAGGGGGACAGCTTAGACGGAGAGACTGGGGATCAGGGTGATAGCCCCCGATCTGAACCGTTGTCGTGGTGCCTAGACATTCAGTGCGACAGCATTTTTTGGCACTGCTACTGAGGACCAATTTATTGGACTTTGGCTTTACGACATTCGACATTCATCTCATTCTTTCTTCTCATCCTTTCATCTCTCGCCAGGATAAGTTCCTTGTCCTTGGTTCCTTTTATTGACTTTCTTCCTTGCATTCGAGTTATTTAAAGTTAGATTTTTGTTCGAGTGGTGACTCCACTTCCTTTATCTTCTACAAGAGTGTGTACTAGAAGAGATCCAAGTAGCTTGGTTAATCCTGCTTCTGATCTTGAAAGGGCTCTCAGAGTATGATTACGCAAGCTCTCTTCTCATACCTTTCTTGTTAATCTTAGACAAGAAGCTCTCTTTGATATCCATTTTCTTTTTCCTAACCCGGTTGAGCACAACATCATGGACGTGTTCACCCCTTGTAACTTTGCTGACATTCAAGGTTATCCCAATGATCTTCCGAACAATGGGATGGATAAATTGCCTTCTTTTCAGGGCAATAATGCAATTAGTGTTAATGCTCATCTGAAAGCTTCTGGTTCTTCGCTAGGTAAGTATGTGAGGGATGTTGATTTTATTCATGAGGATGTAAAAATGAGCCTTTTTGTTCTTACCTTGGAGGGAGATCCTTTGGACTAATTTACATAAAAGCATGATAATTCATTTGATTCTTTGTAATCGATTATTAATGCCTTTAAGGAAAAGTATGGAGATAAGAGAGAAGAGAAGCATCTCGTAAAAGCTATTAGTGTCATTAAAAAGAAAGAAAATGAGATTGTAGAAGAATTTAATAAGAGGTTTAATGATATTATTAAGGAAATACCTCACGATTATAAACCTCTTGATAAATCTCTTTGGGACTTCTAAATTGATGCTTTTAACGATGATACCTCTTATGAATTAAGACGTGCTAAACTTCCTAATTGTAAGGATTGTCAAGCTTTAGGAGTAGAGCTTGAAAAAGATAAAAAGGCATCTGGAAAGTCTGAAATCCCAGGTTTTGATAGGGCTTCAACAAAATTGAAAGAAAGTAAAGGAAAAGAGGTTAAAGAATATGATGACGACCCTATTCAAAAATTACTGCAAAAAATTGAAGGTGTGGAGCTTAACCAAGCGAAATTAATCTCTAACCATGCTAAGGAAATAACTACTTTGCAATCTAGGTTGGTTCAAATGGAAAGAGCTCAAATGCAGAATTTCCAGTCTAGAAATAATAATAATAATCGAAATAATAATACTTGGTAGAATAAAGGGCAATCTAGTGAGCACTGAGCAGAGACCGCCTAATCCGTGTGAATCTACTAATTTGGTCGATGAAGCTCCGCCTTATTGTCAGGCTTGTGATGCTCTTCATGAGGAGGCTACTTGCCTCACAGTGAAAAGAATTTTGGATAGTGGAATGTTTGGGTCAAGTAATCAAATAAATGTAGTGGGTAAAGAGTTTTCTTTGTCTATGGAAGATTGGATGGAGGTTAAGGAAAACAGTCAAGATGTTAGGCCTTCCACATCATCCTTTAGTACAAATAATTTTGATTATGAAAAGTTTGTGATGGTTAAATTATTTGGTGAAAAGCCTTCTCAAGAGCAAGTCATAGAAATTGCTAAAGATAAGGGTTTAACTGATCAAAGAAGAGATAAGGATCAAAGTGGGAATCAAATTCCCCCTCAAAGTTTTAACCCGAGTTCAAACTCTGGATTAGATACTGATTTGGGAAGTTGGTTTAATAATGCGAAAATTTGGGTTCTCGTCACCAAGATTGCGAAGATTCCTTCCCAAAAAGCTAAGTTACTAAAATATATTGAAGCTCCTCAAGTGAATGTTTCTCAATAGAAGGCACCTGAAGTTGACTATCAGGATGCTCCTATATATTTGCAAAGTTTGGATTCAGATAACAAGGATCATCAACCAATCTTTATTACTTTGATGGTTAATGGATATAAATTGAATAATTGTATGTTGGATTCTAGTGCATTAGCTTGTGTCATGACCAAGAGGGTCATGGAACAACTTAATTTACAAGTTTCTAGGCCTTACTACAATATATGTGCCATGGATTCTAAGAAGATTGAAGTTCATGGGTTAATCAAGGATTTACAAGTTCATTTATCAGTTTTCCCTGACATTATGATTGTTATGGACATTGTTGTTGTTGATGTGTCTAATGCTTCGGGTATGTTATTATCTAGAAAATGGGCCTTTGATCTAGGCGGGAGTATTCAAATGAATTGGTCACATGCTACAATTCCTTCTCCTACAAGTGATGGGTTTGTAAGACTTAACAGAGAGCCCGAGAGAAGATTCCATGTTGAAGATCCTAAGAGACCTCATAATGAGATAATTAAAGAACAATCTAACATTGGGAATTATGCTATTATGTCTAATTTCATAGTTCTTCCTGATGATAAGGTTGATGAAAAGGTTGGGGATCTCAAGGATAAAGTTTGGTACATGTATTTTGATGGTGCATTGTCTAGGAATGGTAAAAGTGCAGGAATAGTATTAAAATCTTTCGTTGGTCATGTTTTCAAATTTTCCTATTGATTGGAATTTGAAGCAACCCACAACGTTGTTGAATATGAAGCTTTGTTGTTGGGTCTTGATTTTGCAAAGGCTTTAAGAGTTAAGTTACTTAGTATCAAGGGAGATTCTAACTCAGTTATCATGCAAATTAAAAATAAATTTACATGTAAAAATCAAACATTAAGGAATTATCGAAATCTTGTATGGGATACTATGGAATACTTAGATGCCCTTGACCTTGAAGCTATCCCAAGAAAACAAAATAGTTTGGTAGTTAAGCTTGTCGTAGCTGCTTCTACTTTGCAATTATTTGATGGGTTAATCAAAGATAAGATAAAAATGGAAGTTATTTTTAGACCTTCTATTCTAGATAATTCAGAGCATTGGCAAGTTTTTGATGATGAGAAACAAGTGATTTGTTTCTTAATAATTTGGATGAGTTTGAAAATTTTCAGATAGATTCTAAGGAGAGTGGATCTGATGATCATGAAGATATTATAAATCCTACCCCTAAGAATGTTGTTGCTTTAGAACAACACCTTGATCGGCATGATGCTACAAAGATGAAAGAGGAAAATAAAATGTATCTAGGTGAATTCATCTAAGTAAACATTGGTACCTCTAGTGATCCCAAGATTGTCAAAATTGGTAAGGGTACTTATGCTGAAGAAAGAAAAAAGTTAACCAATTTACTTGTGAATATCAGGATGTTTTAGCATTTTCTTATGATGAATTAAAAGGTTATAGGGAAGATGTCACGGAGCATATTATCCCTTTGAAAGATGAAAATGCTAAACCCTTACGTCAAAAGCTTAGACAAATAAATCCTAAGTTAGCCCCTTTAGTTCAAAAAGAGCTTTCAAAGATGCTTGCAACAGGAATTATTGCTCAAACCAGGCATTCGACATGGTGTTCCAACTTGGTGATTGTTAGGAAAAGGAGTGGTACAATAAGATTTTGTGTCGATTTTTGAAACCTTAATATAGCATGTAAAAAAGATAACTACCCTTTGCCAAAGATGGAGACTATGTTGCAGGGAGTAACTGGTTCTGGAATGATGTCATTGCTAGATGGTTTTTCTGGATATAATTAGAAATGGGTTAAGAAGGAAGATCCTCACAAAGCTACATTCACCACACCATGGGGTATTTTCGAATGTATTAGAATGTTGTTTGGATTAACCAATGTTGGGGCTACTTTTCAAAGGGTTATGGATTATAACTTCAAGGGTTTAATTGGGAAAGTTATCGAAATTGATCAAGATGATCTTACTGTTTTTTCTAAGGATGGTATTAATCATATAGGTCATCTTAGGCAAGTTTTTGATAAATGTAAAGAGTATGGGATTTCCTTAAATCCGGCTAAGTCTATTTTTGGAGTAACTGAAGGGAAATTACTTGGTCACATCATTTCTAAAGATGGAATCAAGATTGATCCTGAAAGAGTGAGGCAATCCAAGAGATTCCTCTCCCTCATAATCTTAAATCCCTTAAATCTTTTCTTGGAAAAACAAATTTTCTTAGAAGATTTATTCCAAAATATGCAGAAGTAGCTAAGCCTATTCAAAGTCTTCTGAAGAAGGATGTAAAATTTTTATGGAAAGAAGATGGTAAAAAGACTTTTCAAGAAATCAAAGGTGTTATTGCCAAAGCTCCTGTTTTAGTCAGTCCTAATTATTCGAAGGATTTCATGATTTTTTCTTTCGCTTTTGAAGATACCAGTGCCGGTGTTTTATTCCAGAAAAATAAGGATGGTATGAGCAACCTATTGCTTTCATGAGTATAGTGCTTCAAAATTCAAAATTCTGAATTAAATTACACTACCATGGAAAAGCAAGCCTACGCCTTAGTCAAATCTCTTAAGCATTTCAGAACTTATGTGGGTTATTCCAAAATCATTTCTTTTGTCCCATATTCTATGGTTAAAGATATATTAACTCAAACAAATTGATTAGGGACTCGTGCTAGGTAGTTTACTAAAATCCAAGAATATGATTTAGAAATTAGACCCACCAAGTTAGTCAAAGGTCAAGGCTTGGCTGAAATGATGACCGAAGGTAATGAGAAAGTTCTTGGCTTGATTTGTCTTAACAATTCATCTTTACCTGAGCTGCAAAGATTAGGAGAGCATGAGTGGTACAAGGACATTATTTATTACTTATTAAATCTTACATGCCCTAACCATTTAATTGCTCATAAGAAAAGGGCTCTCAGATTAAAAGCCACTAAGTATTGCCTCATGAAGGATGGCCTTGGATGGAGAAATCTTGAGGGCATAGTACTCAGGTGTCTTGATGAAATTGAGTCCAAGAAGTTAATTATCAGTTTCATTCAGGATTTTGTGGTGGTCATTACGCTGCTAGAACTACTACCCACAAAATTTTGAGAACTGGTTATTATTGGCCTTCGATTTTTTCTGATGTGCAACTATAGACTTCATTGGGAAGTTTCATGAAAATTCTAGCAATGGCTACTCATGGATTTTGATTGCTACTGATTATTTCACTAAATGGGTAGAAGCCATCCCTGCTAAGAATGCCACTGAAAAGGTCATTATGGACTTCATTGAAAATAATATCATTACTAGATTTGGTGTCCCTGCCAAGATCACTACTGATAATGCCAAGGCTTTTTAATTTTTCAGAGTTTTCATCTTTTTGTTTCAAGTATGGCATTGTCTTATCCCATTCATCTAATTACTATCCTCATGGTAATTGCCTTGTTGAATCAAGTAATAAAAATCTTAAAACCATTATCAAGAAGATAGTAGGAGATAATAAGCGATCTTGGGACAGTAAAATCAAGTGTGCTTTATGGGCAGATAGGATTACTAAAAAGAAAGTTGTTGGTAAGAGTCCCTTTGAATTAGTTTATGGCTTGGATGTAACTTTACCTGTGCACCTTAAATTGCCAGCTTATCAACTCCTTCATCATTTTTCTACTGATAAAGATGTTCAAAATAGAATTGATCAAATTGTGGAGTTGGATGAAACTCATAGGAAAGCTTTTGATAATATGTGTAAAAGTCACTCTAACATTAAGAAAATCTTTGATAAATCATCTCAATCTAAATCTTTGCAGGTTGGAGATATGGTACTTCTTTGAGATTGCAAGAATGAGAAACTAGGAAAACATAAGAAATTTGACAATTTGTGGCTGAGAACATACATTATTCGAGACATTGTTGGGCCAAATTCATTCCACTTGAGCAGATTGGATGATGAAACACTTGACTTACCTGCAACTGGCCAAATGGTCAAGGTATTCCTCAAAGATGACATCTGATGCCATGGGGCATCATTTGTATTGTATTTCTAACCCTACACCTTGTCATTTCAGTGTTTCATTTATGTTTTAGGATTAGATTGATTTTTCATGTTAATAAAATTATTGATGAGCTTTTATTTCATGTGCTTAATGTTATATGATGATATTTGGATGGACACTACTTCTGTAATTGTGTGTTGCTTGGATGCAGATTCTAGATTCTCACATTCCTTCGATGAAGCAACGTGTCTCCAAGTAGAGCCAGATGTTGATCACTACGTGTCAACGAGCCATCACAGTACACCCCTTTTTTTCGCAAAAGGTATAGCACCTAATCAATGTGTCTGTGCCGTCTAGCTATCATCATCGACCTGACTTCCAATATGTTATGTAAGCCCATTTTGCATGTGTATAACATAAATAATCTCAGCAGACCCATGTCATGTATGTAATAACCTAGGTAAACCTACCTTTCTAGTGATGACCTCCAGTTTAGGAGGTTTTTCATCTCACCGATCCATTCTCGGATGGTCAGCAGAGTCTTCCCCTTCAATCTTACCCCAAATTTGGAATGGATTTTGTTGCTAGGATCTTAGGCGAATCCTAGTGTTCTAGATCAAGCCTATGTAAAAGTAATTTGGGAATAATCCTAACTATTTGGTTAGATTATTTTATTACAGATTACTTGGTCTGCTAGATTATATTTGTGTCGCAGAAGTGGGTAGTCTGTGAGAGTCTTTTACAAATGGGTTTTCCCCCTTATGATGTAAAAAATATGAAAATCATGATGTAAAGTGTCTTGAGGGTTGGAAAAATAATTTATCCCTTCATAAGTTAATTAATTAAATTTTCTGGCCAAAAATTAATTAAAATCCTATGCGAGAAACTTAATTAATTCTAGGTCTTAAGTAAATTTAAATTCTCCAAAGGCAAAATTCGTTGGTCCTAAAAAATTAAATTTTAAAAGGTCTCGAGACTAAGGTAAATTAATTATTTTCATAAATTTTAAACCTTTGATCCCTAGGGGTTAAGTCAAAGTCAAAATTTTGGAGATATTAACTCAAAATTTCTATTTTTTAGTTAATTAAAATGCATTTAAATAAAAATTTCGAATTTCCTCAATATTAAAATATTTCGACGAATGAGATTAAAAAAAATTTTAATCTTCATCAATAGTCGAGATTGTTTTGACGAGGATCACTTGAACTAGTCGTTGCAGGATTTATCTTTAAACAGAAAGTCATTTGTCAGACGATCCATCGGATCTGTGAGTTGTGTGCTAAGTAAAAAGCTATTGTGTAATCCTTTTCTTCTGGATAATAAAGAAAGACTATGGGGTTAAATTCTATTGGTGTTACTCTTCATGGGAATTCTGTAAGATGTTTTTTTTTATTTCATGCATAATTTTTTCTAAGGCCATTGATGATAGCTTCTGAAGAGTGATTTGAGTACATGTATCTTGCTCAGTTGATAGGGTTTGAATAATAGTTTGAATTTTGAACGTAATAGTAGGTATCTCTATTTGTCAAAGTTTTATTATTATTTTTTCGCTTTATTTTTTAATGGCTGGATCGATTTTTGCAGGGAAATCTTGAGTTAGATCATCAGGCGTTAAGGGAAGTTTTCAGTTGGACTAGCCAACTCTTGATCTTTATTTTCTGAGGAGCCCAGCTAAATCAACTCCAATCTTATCATAAGATTTTCGTTTTGTGATGCAAGAGAGTTTCAAGCTAGTACCTCCATTCAAAATTTTGAAAAAAAAATGTGCAGCATAATGATAGATCTGGCTACTGAGAGCCTTCAGTTTGTAAATATTGTATTTTTTATACGCGAGTTTTTCTGGGGTTTTAATTTCATCATTGTATATATCGTTTGGGTGTTTTCTTGTTGCCGTGCAACTGCAAATCTGAAGGAGAATTTTTATTTGAAGCCAGATCTAGGCCCTATAGGGTAAGATCTGGCCTCAACATTATTTCGCAGAGTACTTATCCTAAATTTTTTCCAATTTGAGGGTTTCAAAATTTACATTTGGAAATTTCATGACTCTTTCTTAAAGCAGATTTTAAAGTTGGAGTATACTGGCTTAACATATAGATTTCTGGAATTTTTTTTTGGGTTTCTTGGGCTACCATATTCCTTTCTGTCTGTTGTAATTTTCCCTCTGGAAGAATTCGAAATTGTTTTCATTTCCTCCTGCAGTTGGTCAAATTTTCGATTTTGTTTTTCTTGCTTGGGTTTTGGGGTTTATTCCTTTCTCCCTACATGCGTTTCTTTTTCACTGCCTGCAAAAAACGCATCCTGCCTCACCTCCAATCTGTTGTCGAATCTATAGGCTCTCTCCTCCCCACGTCCCTTTTATCTTTTGTCGTCCTCACCTACAGCCTTTCCTTCCTGTGGACCTGCACCGCTGTCGTCGTTCCCCTCACATCCCTTCGCCCTCTCCTGCAAACCCTTGTTAATCTCCTCTGCGTGAAGCTCCAACTCCATCCCCTCGCAGCCCTTTTCCTCTACAAACAAATTGCCATACCTGCGTCTTATCTCCTTAGCTTCTGTAGGCTCATCTCCTCACAGCCCTCGACCCTCCATCGCTGCCAGCTCCCTTGTCATTACTCCCTCGGCCTTGCATCCATCAGCGCCCATCGCCTCTCCTCTTTAACCTGCATCCAAACGAATAAGACCCAACTACCCTAACCTTTTGTTTGTTGTTCTAATCAGTTAGTTTTTAGTTTTATTTACAATTCGATTTTTTTTTGGTTCTTTTTTTATTTCGATTTGTTTTATTTTCATTGCACATTTTTGTTTTGATTAAACTCAAAAGAAATCTCAAAAAGTAATTTTTTTATTTTTTGACTTTGATTTGTATTTCATTGTTTGGTTGCTTTTCACGTCTTTTTTTAGTTTTTTATTTTTATTTTTTTTATACTAATTTATGACATTGGTTTGATTTCTTCGTTTTATTTTTTATTTTTTTTATTTTGTTTAAAATAAAAACTAAAAAGTTAAAAACAAATCATTTTTATGTGACTTTGATATTTATAGAGTTTGAAATCAAAAGAGGACTTTCCACTTCCACATTAAAAAGATAAATTTTTATGTGGTCTTTGGCCCACTACAAATTTAATCCATCAATCTTTTTTACTTTTGTTTTACATTTGTCACATTAAAAAATTTAATTGATCATTTACCACATTACATTTGCTTCATAAGCTTAGCACATTAAAAATTGCTTAAGGAATAATTAAATTGTTAATCTACAGTTCCTTCTTGGTGTTGTTTTTTGTGTTAAAGGAAAAATTTAAAAGGAAAATTGTGTGTT
Source organism: Pinus taeda (assembly GCA_000404065.3). Lineage (NCBI taxonomy): Eukaryota > Viridiplantae > Streptophyta > Pinopsida > Pinales > Pinaceae > Pinus > Pinus taeda. The sequence continues at coordinate 176,269 of APFE030441335.1, read as the reverse complement.
GTTGATATTTTTATTTCTCTATAATCAAAACACGCTTAGATATTTTTCAAATCATCTCTAAGATTGACAATAAGAGAATGACAAATTTTTCTAGATTTGGGTCACTAAAGAAAAATCATTTTAATTCTAGGATTGTGAATTGCTTAGCATTTGCATTTCATGGTTCTTGAAGGTATTTAGAGCTTTCGAAATTTAATTGCTAGAATATTTTGCATCTATTGAGATTGATCGTCATATTAATTGCTTAAATTATTTGATGTTCATTGCATGTTAAATATTTTGTGAATATTTAGAGTAATTATCAAAGTACTATGTCATAAAATTGTGATAAATTGCATATCTTGTGTTCCTAAGCTGAGTATTTTTGTTGGCATTGATATTAGATTGTAAAGAAGTTTTGTTCTCTTTGAGCTATAATTGTATCAAAAAATATCTCAAGTAAGCTTGTGGTTTAATTGTGATATTTTAAGGGGTTTATCTTTAAGTCTTCATCTAGTAAAGTGAACATTTCATTTTGGTGATTAAGGGATTTTGCGATACAAGCGTTTCTAATCCTCGAGTCTAACTTCATCTCATCATATCATGCATTTGCCTATTAAGTTAGTTTTGCGTAAATAAAATTTACTTCTAAATACAAGCTTGGTTGTTAGAGAGATAAGTATCATCCATCTTTGCTTGAGAAGTCTACTTTTAATAGTACTTAAAATGGTGACCATGCAGTTGACAGAGCCACAACTCTCTGCAGTGTCGAAGAAACCGAGTAAGTTAGACTTTCGGGAGAGGTATTGTTAATCACACCTTAGTGTGCTTCACCTTATCTTCTCTCTGCCAATTACTACGAAATCAGGCTCAACACAGAAAAGATCGAAGGATTAAAACTTAGGCATTTAACTAAAATTAACCAAGATTCTTGCATCTCACATTAGTTTTAGGATATGCATTTCATATCAGATAGTAATTCATCTAAGCAACAGTTGCTAACCAATTACTTTAATTTCCCTAGCAAGATCGTTAACTCCATAACGCACTGGTATTAATCGTTTAAATTTAATCAAATCTTGTAAGTCTTGCTAAATCTTAATCAAGTACTTGGTCGCTTCACTGTGTCTCCCGAACTAATTGGTTCCCAACTAGTTCTCCTCCTTTCCATTTCCGTAGGGTCTACCCCCCTTAGCCTGTTGTAGGGAAACAGCTTAAATGTAGAGATTGGGGGTCAGGGTGACAACCCCCGATCTGAGTCGTTGTCGTGGTGCCTAGACATTTTGTGCGACAACAAGCCAAATTAACATTTTGTGTTCTTAGAAAGGGTTTAGATGTTGTTGTCAAAACACCAAGTCGCATTATTGATCTAATCAATCGTGGTGCATTAGTCTTGTTAGACGTACAGTTTATTGTTTTGGATGAAGTTGGCCAGATGCTGAATGTTGATTTCGATGAAGTTGGTCAGATGCTGAATGTTGATTTCGATGAAGATGTTGAGGTGATTATGGAAAGATTGTTGAAAAGTATTAGAGTATGCTTTCTCTACTACAATGCATGTCTGACTACAGAGGCTTTCAACGAAATATTTAAATAATCCAGTTGTATCAATCTTGTTGGTGAATCATCTTAGAAATTGGCATAACGAATCTCACTTTATTCTATTGTTGCATCCACCAATGGGAAACGCTCCAATCCCAACTCACTGATAACTAAATATATCAAGGGGGTAAATGTATTGTTTTCACTCAAACAAGGGAAGATGTACATAGTCTGTCGATGGCATTGGGTCGGGTACTTGCATGTGAACCTCTTCATGGTGATATCTCATGGAATAAGTTGGAAAGGACTCTTGTTGGCTTTCGTGAGGTGCGTTTTAATATGTTGGTTGTTGTTGATGTAACTGCACGTGGTCTTGATATTCCAAATGTGGATCTGGTTATTCATTATAAGCTTTCAACAAATTCAAAGAGTTTTGTGCATAGATCTGGGTGAACAGGTCATGCCAGTAGGACAGACAATGCTAATCTTATCCATGTCGACCAACAGATTAGACAAGTCAAGATAATTAAAAATGATATAAGTACCAAGTTTAAAGTGATGGCTCTAATCAAAGACGAAATTGTCACTGAGAAATATGTGGACACTACATGTAATTCTAAATATGAATCAAAGCTAGCCCTTAGATCTGTATCTGAGCAGTGTAACAGTCTCGAGGAAGCTAGTCTTCTCTCTAATGAGGACCATGATTTTACAGCCAGGATCTGTTGAGCATTGGATAAACCATCACTCCCCATGTGTTTCGTGACATGGACTAACCACCTCACGTGGATCTTGTTGATTTTTGGGTAGCATCATATGTGCTCTAGCTCTAAAATTTTGTGGAGGGGCTATAACACATGAGATCTCCAAGACCCAGAAATCGTTTGGTGAAATTCCACCCAAATTGTATTTTATTAAAATAATTAATATTTTTAATGGGGTTCCTAAGTCTAAACTTATGAAAATTAAAATATTAATGGGTATTAATAAAAATATGGGTGAGAAGCTTCTAAGAGACGATGATCAAGTCTAATTTAATCTTATCCGTTGATTAGAGATTAGATCGCAGCCGTTGATTTCTCAACAAGAAAAGAATAAAGGAAGGCTTGGGGTCAGTTGGAGAACACACATAGTGAGAGCAACACATGAGCTAAATCGAAATTATGGGGCAAGGTTTGCAGAGAATTTTGGAGGGAGCTTCTAGTGCAAAGAGGGGCAGTTCAACAGAGGGACTTCAGTCCAAGGCCGAGAATACATAGCAGAGAGGCAGCGTAGGACCAGAGATAGACAGCATAGCTCCAGGAGGGTGACAGAGAGGCTGGAGGGTTGATGCAGTCACTTAGAGGCAGCGCTGGGGTTTCTATGAGGCAGATCGGGCATCGGTTCAACAGATCGATTTCTGAGCCAAGAAAGCTCACTGGGAGGGTGACACAGCTCCGACAGGAGGTGATGCAGTTCCAATACAGAGTTGGGAGCAACCATCGTTGCACAGCACTGGGGACAACGCAGTGACCTGTGGGCTTTGTTCATCCAGTTGTTGGATTTGCCAAAATATATGTCTTTGAATAGAGGTACTTCTAAGTTCCGCCAAGTTTATTCTTTGTTGAGTGTGTCGAATTTGGCACCCTAGTTGTATTCAGAAATCTACTTAATAATAAAACCCTCATATCTGTTGCACTAATTTTCCCGCATTGGGTTTCTCCGGGGACATTTTATCCAAAAATAGGTGTCCTTTGTGTGGTTGTCTCATTTATTTTTCAGTACTTGATCTGTATAGTGGTGTAGGCTGCAATGTATTTGCATTAATATTTTCTGAATATTTCTGAAAATAACTTGTTAAACTGAAGAACAAAAGTAGGTAATGCAAGTCAGTTTGTTGCGGTAGGATTTCTAGTTTATTAGATACAGAAATTTTCACAGATCCTTATCTCTGGCGATGTTATCGTTGACTAACACCTGCGAATTTTGGTCTAACGAGTTCGATACACACCTGGCTCACGTTGGGGGGGGAGATAGTTGGACATTGGATAAACCAACGCTCTTCGTTTGTTTCGTGGCATGGACTAACCGCCTCTCTTGGATCCTTATCTCTTGCGATGCGATCGTTTACTAACAGCTGCAGGTTTTGGTCTAACAACAATCATGATTCCCAACAAGATCGACCCTACAAACTTGTGTAAGGTCGATGTGCATAGTTGAATGTTCCTAATGATGGTCGTCATACTATGTGGCCCATCACAAACAAAAGTATTGAAACATGTCTCATTCAAGCAAAGTTAAAAACAAATTTGGAAACAATTGCCAAAGAGGTTAAAAGGAGCAATGTAAATCTGCCACCAACGAATTTAATTTAACTGCCCAGCGCATCCAATTATCCAAATAGATCTTCAATAATTGACCTCAGCGGATTAATAAAAGGAGATAACCTACACTAAACAAAGGATTACCCATTTTGACACCCAGGTGTTGCCCATTCACTAAGTGAGGGTTTTGCCAGTAGCAAGTTCCCTTTATTGCTTCTCCCCTTTTTCTTTTGCATTGATGTTTTGTAGATAGTTGATGATTATTGTTGATTCCAAGGCTCTCCTTCAAGTTTTCCCAAGACATGAGGGAGTACTCTTTGAACCAATTGCATAACGAAGGTATAAACTCTCTTCTACAAAATTTCCATGTTCATATCATTACCAATACTGATAAGTGATGGTCTTGCAAGATACAATTCACCTTCGAGCCACTGGTTCAATTAAATTGACATCGATCACTGTTCTTTCCTTGCATATACCACCTATTTGCAATGCCTTAAATCAAGAAATTTTGGGAGCAATAAAAGTTTCATTTGTCAGTTTTATCCTTTGTTAAAATGTGGGATACATAAGCGAACAAATGAGTTGCCTGTACAAGGTGGGATCTACCTCTTTGTCCTCTGATGCATCTATTTTATTCCAGTTGGTGACCATGGGAGTAGCCATGGGTTAGCAATCCTGCATTATGAATCTCTTTAGAATTTTTGTAGTGTACCTTCCTTGTCCAAGGAAGATCTCCCCATTCTTCTGCCAAACTTCCAACCCCAAAAAATAATGCATCAATCCCAAGTCCTTCATGTCGAATTTGACTTGAAGATTCTTCTTACAATCCTGGATGAGCCTAGATGACCCAGTTAGGAACAAGTCATCTACATAGAGTGCCAAAATAAGTGGTTCATTCTCTACCAGTAAATAGTAGAGATTGGGATCAGCATCACTCTTGACAAATCCCAACTGCTACAAGTAACTATCAATCCGACCATACCATGCTCTGGGTGCCTGCTTGAGCCCGTACAAGGCTTTCTTTAACCTACAAACACGATTTTTCTTCTCATGAGTCTCGAAGCCTTCGGGTTGTTCTATATACACCTCCTCTTCTATCACTCCATTCAAGAATGTTGTCTTGACATCCATTTGGTGAATCTCCAATCCCATTTGAGCTGCTAGGGATATAACATCTGATAGAGGCATATCGAGCAACTGGGGCGAAGTTCTCTTCATAGTCTATTCCTTCTTTATGAGGATAACCCTTTGCTACGAACCTTGCCTTCTACTTTTCTATGTTGTCGTCTGCATCATGCTTGATCTTGTAGATCCATCGTGATCCTACAACTGATCTATTTTCTGGTATAGGTACTACTTTCCAGACATCATTCGTCATGATGGAGTTGTACTCTTCCACCATGGCATCCACCCATACTTGGTGTTGAACAACTTCCTGAAAGCTAGAGGGTTCTTCAACCTGAGCTACCAGCGCTTGGTATCTATCTAGTTGTCTACGCTGCCTCTTCTTGCCACTAGGAGCTCCAACAAACTCCTTTGTGTCCCTCAGTGTTTGCCGCACTTCTGTGCTTGTTCTACCACTGATAGTGGGAGGCTCAACCAACTCTTCCTCCTGATCCTGTCGTTCCGTCTGTTGAAAAGCATCCGCATTTCCTCCTTCTGAGGAGATACTGGTGTTGGTCAATGTACTCGACCCAGGTGTATGCTCTCCTACCTGTTCTTCTTGTTGCCCCTATTGCTCTTGGACTAACGGAACATCTCCTGACTAATCTTTTGCATGCATTTCACAAGATTTTCTGAAAGCTCTATCTTCCATGAACTTTGCATCTCGTCTTACTACAATCTTCCTGCTACCAGGAATGTAGATTCTATATGCCTTTGAGTTCTCGTTGTATCCTATGAGATACCCCTTCTCTGCAGTCTAATCCAGTTTCATGTGCTTCTCGTCTAAAATGTAGCAATAAGCCACGCTTCTGAATATCCTGAGATGACTGACTTCTAACTACTTCCCTGTGAACACTCCTTCATGCATTCTCTTCCCCAATGCTCTATGCGGAGTTCTATCCTGGATATATATTGCCGTGTTGCAAGCTTCTTCCCATAGATACTTAGGTAGATCTTGATCATACAACATGGCTTTGGCTGCCCCAACAATAGTTCTACTCTTCTGTTCTGCCACTCCATTCTGCTCCGGATTATATGGAGTTGTCCACTCTCTTTTGATGCTCTCCTTTGCGCAAAAATCTGTGAAGTCTTTGTCTGTATATTCTCCACCATTATTTGAACACAATACCTTTATCTTTTTCCCTGTCATATTTTCAACGAGAGCCTTAAATTCTCATAAACTATCAAAGACCTCATCCTTGGTCTTTAAGAAATAGATCCAGGTTTCTCTAGAGCGATCATCGATAAAAGTGACGAAGTATTCGCCACCACTAAGAGCCCTTTTGGTTATAGGACCACAAATATCTGAGTGTATTAATCCAAATACACTCTACTCTATTGCTGCTTCTGGAAAAAGTTGTTTTAGCGTACTTTCCTAGCACACATCCTTTACAAAGTCACCATGTTCATTACTAAGGACTAATACCCCTGTAACAATCTCTCTAAGCATCCTCAGTGCTCCATGGTGTAAGTGCCCCATTAGCTTGTGCCATAATTCATTTCGCTCCTTCTCACCATTATAGTTGTTGCCTATCAGCGCCATTGGTGATTCAAGCTGAAACCTACACAACTTGTTGCTTTGAACTCCAATTTTCTTTTTCTTCTTCCAGCTTGGATGTTTAACATATACTTTCTTCCCGATGAAGTATACATCATATCCCTTGTCCTGTAACTGGGACACTGAAATTAAATTCATTCATAATCCTAGCACATGTAGAACATTGGTGGCTTGGATGTTGGTCCATGCTTCTGTCTAAAAAGCTATGGTGCATCTCCCTAATGGAGTACATTTCGTTTTGTTTCCCATAGTTATTTGGAAGTCCATTTGTTCTTCTTGATAGCTCAAGAAATGTTCTCGTACTCCAGTCATATGAGATGAAGCCCCACTATCAATGTACCAAACATCCGCTGATGCTGAATTAGCTAGGCATGCAAATTCTTTATCTAATCTAGTAGATAAATCTAGGACACTTTGAGTATCCATATTGTGCCAATTTCTGACGCTAACCTATCCCAGCAACTGCTATAAGAAAACTACGTCCCACTGAGATAATCGTCCTTGTTGAACCTTCTGTTGTGTTGTCCCTTCTACCACTGATAAACTTCGATTGGAAAAAACTTACCTCTCTATCGAAGAGAGGGTTTTCCCATGAAATTTAGTCTCCTGGCTTGAACTGCGCAATCTTCTAGGGGACTCGAACTTCTGCCACTCTAGGAATTTTGAATTCCCTTCTCTTCACAATGTTGGATCCTCCGGCTTCTCTCTACTGCTTCCTTGTCGCTTTCATACCATGTCAAAATTTCTAAATAAAAATCCTAATGTAGTGATTAATATTACTTTTTCTACTTATTACCTCATAAATAAGTTATCTACTACATTCTTACGGCAAATATTGAAATATATTCTACTGCAACCTTCACAATTAAACCATTGTAGAAAGTAAATGTAAGTAAAAACACTGGCACAAATACAATCACAATGACACAGTTATTTTTTGACAATTGTCCCCGGAAAAACCCAATGTGGGAAAACCGGTGCAACAAATGATGGTTTTATTATTCTTCAGCAAAATCTTCATGTACAAATTACACCCAGTAGTATAGAACAAGTATTTTGAGAAAAAATTACAGACATTCTTGAACAAGTATCTAACCCAAGAGAGAAGTTCCTTCACCCTTTGCGTCTCTCTGGCTTGCCCAGGGTCACTTTCTATGGCTCCTGGATTGGCCTACACAGTGCCTATGTCACCCAAGCCAGCATTGCCTCTCCCATCATCAATCTACCCAGCGTTGTCCTTTCACTGCTTTGTGTCTTTGTCCATGTCTCCCTAACTAATGTTGGACCCTCTTTGTCTCTCCTCCACCTGCAACTCTACCTCTGAATCGATTTTCACTTGCCGAACTTCAAGCAGTGAGAAAATCGATTTTACTCAAGCAACTTAGTATTTGCTTGGTGTGTTCTCCAAGTGTCCTTCAAACCTCCTCTTACAATCCTCTCGTTGATCAATCAACGGCCCAGATTAGATTCTAATCAATGGCTAGGATCATATTGACTTGATCTCCGCCTTCTTCTAGAAGTTTCACCCACAGTTTAGATTAATACCCATTAATTATTTTAATTTCCTAAGTTTAGACTTAGGGTCCCATTAAAAATAATTAATTATTTTAATAAAACTGTCTCCGGGTGGAATTTCCCAAAACGATTTCTGGGTATTGGAGAATCCATGTGTCTGAGCCTCCCTACAAATTTTGAGGCCAAGAGCACATCCGATGCTACCCCAAATCAACATAGTCAACCTCCCAAAAGGATAAGAAATGCCAGGTATGGCGAAAGTAATGTTGTAGAAAAACAAGATGAGTTCTATCTTAGTTCCACCCTATCTACAGGCATCCTTCGGGTACTTTGGATCATTGGTTAATTGATAGTGGAGTCTCAAGGCATTGTTGGAAATACAAAGATGAGGGGTGAATCAGCATTTCTTTTCAATTGTAATTTTTACCAGTTAGATCACTTATAATTAGAACACAAAATGAACAATTATAGAATAAATAATTTTATTAATTAGATATATTAAGTACAATAATAGTGTAGGGCTCCAACCCTAGCTGAAGACACCAATCTTCAATCTCCCAGGCTCCAACCTGTATTATGCCAAGCATCGATTTGGACTTCCCAAGGCTCCAACCTTGTCAAATTGAGGCACCAACCTCTAGGGCTCCAACCCTATCTCCGGTATAGGCTCCAACCTGGTCTCTTGAAGACTCCTATCCTCTAGAGCTCCAACCCTATCTTCCATGGCACCAACCTTGTCTCTATGAGACTCCAACCCTCAAGCTTCAATTTGTCAAGATAAGTTTGACGATTCTTCACAGCTCCCAATATGTTCTTCAATGAGCCCTGTCAATCTCTTCAGCAATGTCTTCTCCAAATCACTTCATCAATGACAACCTTGTCTTCTTAGAAGGTGTCACCATTGCTCATGTCACCCAAACATTTTCTCCAAGGTCACCTCATGATGACTTCAGTGCATCATGGTCTCCAAGGGTGTCTTCAAGATCAGCTCAAGCTTCTCAACAAGATGTATTCAATGGTTCTTCAATATTACTTTAAGGTCTCCAAAGAAAAGCTTCCAAGAAATTTCACAACTTAAAAGATTCTCTACACAAGGTCTTCATTCATCCAAGTTTCTCATAGACTTCAAGTCTCCTACAACAAGAAATTCCAACAATTGCTCCTTAAATCTTCTTTCAAAAGAATCACTAGGCTACTCCAAAAGGTGTCCAATAGTCTGCTCTAAAGATGTCAATGGGTTGCTCCAAAAAATATCATTAGGTTGCTCAAAAAAATGATTACAACTCTACTCCAAAATGTTTTCTTCAACAATCCTCCAAAAGAATAAACATCTCCTCTATATTTTCTCTTCTATACTAAAATTTATGCTCCAACGTTGTCCTCAAAGCTACTTTGAAACTGACTTTTAGTCTGATCCAAAACACCTCCAAAAATTTCTCAAAGACTACTGCAAAATTTTGCTAATAGTTGTCCCCAAGAACTGCTTTAGAATCACTTCAAGATGTTGGGAATCATGATTGTCGTTAGACTAGGACCCGCAGGTGTTAGTCAACGATCACATCGCCAAAGATAAGGATCCACAAGAGGCAGTTAATCCATGTCACGAAACGCACGGGGAGCATTGGTTTATCTAATGTCCAACAATCTCCCCCCATCGCTAGTCGAGTGTGTATCGAACTCGTGACCTACACTCTCATACCACTTGTTGTGAATCACGATTGTCGTTAGACCAAAACTCGGAGGTGTTAGTCAACGATCACATCGCCAGAGATAAGGATCCATGAGAAGCGGTTAGTCCATGTCACGAAACACACGGGGAGCGTTGGTTTATCCAATGTCCAACACAAGAGCTGCTCAAGAAGTCTTCTCACAAGCACAAACTGATTTGTCACTTCACACAAGTCCAGATTTGTCATTGTTCCAAGGTTTACATGTCATAGATCCTCTGCCACAGGTCCAAGCACTATAAGTGGCACAGGTCCAAAATTTTAGGAACATGTCCAAAATTTTAGGCACAAGTCCGAAATTTTAGGAACAAGTCTAGACCACATGTCTTAGCTGAGATGAGTGCCTTTTGTATCCTAGTTTGATTCCTTCCACAGATGTGCAAGTTTTTCCTTCTTTACTTGATCCAAAACATAAATAAAAACACTCTTCAAATTGTGCATCTATCTTCTTCCTCAGTCCTGAAAATGTTCTCTGAAATTTGCATCGAACTGATGATGAAAATGATGTGTTGGGCGTCATATTTATACAGGTTTTGACTTATGACGAATAGACACGTATGTTGGGTGAAGGGGTATGAGCCTGCACAAGTCGACTCACCAAATGTAATAATTTTCTTAACTTAAAGATTCAATTTCTCCCAATCTAGAAGGAGTTAGAAGACAAATAATAGCTCGTTGGAAAGAGGAAGAATTCCTCTACAAGATAGTCGAGGAACCATTGTAAAATGGTGTCTTTAACAGGTCAAAAAAGTAATTTTCCTTATGACTGTTTGGAATTTTTAGTACAATCCTTGGGGTTATTTTGATTTTCATGTATAAGGTCAATGGGACTAGAATGAGGGATAGATTTTAGGGCTTCTTCATCAAGACCAAGGATATCATATTAGGGCTTCTTCATTAGGGCTTCAAGTGACCTTGATTCATATTATACATGAGGTTATGGCATCTTCATATTTCGACAACAAGGTTAGTTCTAGGGCTTGGATCACTAGGATATTATGATTAATGGGCATCTAGGGCAACATAATGCATCACAAGAATTTGCCATCACAAACAATGCCATATTGACATCAATGACAACCTTCACTAACAGTCCCCCCTTGACAAATGGGATGTTCTAACAACGTCTTCTTCCATCAAGTGCTCCCCCTGTCATGCTTCTTCTTGTCATGTTGGTCGCCCTGTTATCATGCTTTCCTTCTTCTGACAATGGGGTAGAAGAAAGATGTCTTAGTTTGCATTTCTTTCCCTGCCTACGCAAAGAGGAAGAATGATGTTTGTCCAAGCAGACAGGGTCAAGGATCTAAGAAGGGATTCAAAGGAAGATGCTACAATTGCAACAAGTTCAGCCACTATGCTAGAGAGTGTCCTCACGAAAAGAATCCTCCAAGGGATCATAATAACAACAACAACAATTACAAAAGCAACTGCAATCCAAGGAACAAGTAGTATAACAACAGAGGAAAGAGAAATGCTCGAGCTGCTCAAGATGGAAATAGTCAACCTCCCAAAAGGGCAAGAAATGCCAGGTATGGTGAAAGTAATGTTGTAGAAAAACAAGATGAGTTATATTTTATTTCTGTTCTATGTACTGCCACTCCTCCAGATACTTTGGATCATTGGTTAATTGATAATGGAGCCTCAAGGCATTTCACTAGATAAAAGAAGGCCCTCTCAAATTTAGTTGAAAAGAAAACTAATCTAAAGATTATGCTTGGAGATAATGCCACATACCCTGTGAAAGGGATAGAAATTGTCACTCTTCACTTGAATCATGGTCAAACCATACATCTACAAGAAGTCTTGTATGTGACCAATTTGAAGAAGAACCTAGTGTCTATTTCTACAATGGAAGACAAAGGCTTCAAGGTAGCATTCATTGACAGAAAGGCACGTATTTGGCATAGAAACCTTGAAGATGCATTTACTCTTGGATTTAGGGTTGATGGTCTCTATCAAGTTGGTGGAAGTCCTTTGGGAGCTTTGGCAAGTGATACTTCTCTTCAATGTGAGCTATGGCACTGGACATTTGCCCACTTACATTACAAAGCCTTACCTTGGGTAAGGAAGATGGTCACAAGGATGCCTGACTTTCACATGAACCATGAAGGAGTCTGTCAAGGATGTGCAGCTGGGAAACGACGATAGATATATTATACAATCTTTGTGGATGACTTCTCATGCAAAACATGGATCTATTTCTTAAAAAGGAAGGATGAAGTGTTCAAATGGTTTCATTCTTTCAAAGCATTGGTGGAGAATCAAACAAGGAAGAAGATCAAGACATCGAGGACCGACAATGGAACCGAATATGAATCAAATGAATTCAATGACTTTTGCAAAGATGTTGGCATTAAGAGGGAGACAATTGTTCCATGCACTCCAGAGTAGAATGGTGTTGCTGAAAGAAAGAATCGAGCAATTATGGAAGCCACATGTGCCATGATCTATGATCAAAGTGTCCAAAATTCTTATGGGGAGAAGCTACCAACATTGTTGTATATGTTCAAAATAGGAGCACTCTTCATGTCTTGGATTTCAAGACACCTGAGGAAGTCTTCACTAGTAAGAACCCTGATGTTTCTCATTTTAGAATCTTTGGTTGTCCAATATACTTTCATGTGCCTAAAGAGAAAAGGAATAAGTTGGAATCTTCTAGGAAGAAAGGTATATCCGTTGGATACAGTGAAAATTCAAAGGAAATTAGAATTTTTGTACTTGATCAAAGAGATGTGGAAGTAAGCAGAGATGTTACCTTTGATGAAGACATTGCCCTCCGGAAAGCCAAATATCTCCCCATCTCAAGGAAGGACGATGATGATGCTCCTGAAAAACAAGAAGAACCCCCAATGGATGAGCCTATGCCCAATGTTGATGGCCAAATAGATCCTCTTGATCCACCACCTAGTGATTCCTCTACCTCGAGGAAAAGACCACTATGGCTTAAGGATACACTTCAAGATGTTGAAAAGCATACCGCTCCAAGAGGGGCATTTCGTGAAAATAAGAAGTAGAATAGGTATCAAGGGTACTTCGCTGCCATGAGTACTATTATTCAAGATGAACCTTGCAAGTTCGAAGAACCCATAAAGCACCAAGTATGGAAAGATGCGATGAATGAGGAATATGAATCAATCATGAAGAATGATGTTTCGGAAGTGGTGCCTAGACCCAAGGACAGGTCAGTGGTCACTTCTAAAGTGATCTACAAGATAAAACATGGAGTTGATGGAAGTGTTGTGCGGCAACAATACATATGTCATGTATTGTGTCTACTATCTATGTGGGAAATGTTCCTTTAAAAGTTTTTTCTAGAAAATTACATCTGATTGGGGGTTTCGTTTCTATAACTTACCCAAAAAATGTATTGCTTTGGATAGTCTTCATATGTGAAGCATTAGCCAAGTCCAATATATATCCACATCTACAAGCTTGTACACGTCATGTAACCACTCGTCCAAAGCTCGTGGATCACCATGCAGTCCCATTACTGTCAAATGAAATGGGCACCTCTAATGATATATGTATCATATATCGCACTCACCCACGTTACATATGGGATGTACAATTTTCATTTAAAAAAAGGGGATTTACATATACAAGATTCAAGAAGATTATGAATGAGGAAAAGGTAATGTGTTTTTCCTCTAATGGCGTGGATTTATTCACATTGCTACGTAATGATAATTTTATCAAGAAGTTAAACAGAGAATGGCATAGAAAAGAAAGTGGTGTTCAAACCAACAATGCAAGGTCGTGATATGATCGGTCATGCTAGGATAGGGATTGGAAAGACTCTCGCCTTTAGGATCCCAATCTCGAACAAAATCATTCAGCACAACTGTAAAATGGACATGGATTATATCCCTTGGCACTTGTCTTGGGTCCAATATGAGTACTTGCATGCCAAGTTGATGAGAAATTCCAAGAATCTACTCCAAGCTTAGATATTCTTGGTTGCTATGGGGTTGTACCTATAATGAGCCAAATTGACATTTTGTGTTCTTAGAAAGGGTTTAGATGTTGTTGCCATAACACTTGGTCACCTTATTGATCTAATCAACAGTGGTGCATTAGTCTTGCACAGTTTCTTGTTTTGGATGAAGCTGGCCAGATGTTGAATGTGGGTTTCAATGAAGATGTTGAGGTGATTATGGAAAGATTGTTGAAAAGTACTGGAGTATGCTTTCTCTATTACAATGTCTATCTGAGTACAGACGCTTTCGAAGAAATATTTAAATAATCCAGTTGTATCGATCTTGTTGGTGAATCATCTCAGAGGTTGGCAAAACGAATATCACTTTATTCTATTGTTGCATCCACCAATGGGAAACACTCCATTCTTAACTCGTTGAAAACTAAAAATGTCAAAGGGGCAAATGTATCTTTTTCACTCAAACAAGGCGAGATGTGGATTGTTTGTCAATGGACACTAGCTCAGGTACTTGCATGTGAACCTTTTCATGGTGATATCTCATAGAATAAGCGAGAGAGGACTCTTGTTGGCTTTCGTGAGGCACGTTTTAATATGTTGGTTGCTACTGATGTAGTTGCACGTGGTCTTCACATTTCAAATGTGCATTTGGTTATTCATTATAAGCTTTCAACAAGTTTAGGGATTTTTGTGCATAGATCAAGTCGTGCTAGTAGGACGAGAATGTTATTCTTATTCATGTCGACCAATAGATTAGCCAAGTCAAGATAATTAAAAATGATATAGGTACCAAGTCTAAAGTGATGGCTCTAATCAAAGAGGACATTGTCGCTAAGAAATACGTGGACACTACATGATACTCTAAATATCAATCAAATTTTATCCTTAGATCTGTATATGAGCAGTGTAATAGTCCTGAGGAAGCCAGTCTTCTCTCTAATGAGGACCATGATTTTATAGCCAGGATCGACCTTGGAAACCCGTGTAAGGTCGATGTGCATAGTTGAAGGTTCCCAATGATGGTCGTCATCCTACATGGCCTATCATGAACACAAGTATTAAAACACGTTGATTTCATTCAAGCAGAGTTAAAAAGAAATTTGGAAACAATTTCCAAAGCGGTTAAAAGGAGCAACATAAATCTGCCACCAACGAATTTAATTTAACTACCTGGCACATCCAACGATCCAAGTAGATCTTCAAGAACGATTTTAACTGTCGATCAACCTCAATAGATTAATAAAAGGATATAGCCTACTCTGTACAAAGGATTTCCCACTCTGACACCCAAGTGTTGCCCATTCACTGAGTGAGGGTCTTGTCGGTAGTGAGTTCGCTTTATTGCTTCTCCCATTTTTCTTTTGCATCGATGTTTTGCAGGCAGTTGACAATTATTGTTGATTGCAGGCCTCTCCTTCAAGTTTGCCTTAAGATGTGACGTAGTTCTCTTTGAACAAGTTGCATAGTGAAGGTATAAACTCTCTCTTTTGCAAAATTTCCACGTTAATATCCTTACCAGTACTGATAAGTGATGGTCTTACAAGATACAGTTCACCTTCGAGCCACCAATTCAATTAAATTAGCATCAATCACTCTTCTTTTCTTGCATATACCCCCTATTTGGAACACATTCTATCAAGAAATTTTGGGAGCAACAAAATTTTTGTTTGTTGGCTTTATCTTTCCCTCAGTTGTCACAACATTTGTGGTCTGAGTGTTATCACTGATTTTAATCTTTTTGTGAATGAACTATCGCACCAGTTGTGCCTCTCTCTATACAATTTTACTTTCAAGTTTTATTCTTTATGCATAAACCCTAGCAACTAATGCAAATGCAAATTTATCTCACGTGCATTTAAAAAATATGAAAAATTTTAGAATAGAATAAGTTTAATACTCATACAATGCATGTAATCTATTTCATTGTGTAATCTCATGAGCATAAATTGGTTTTGCGTGGCACCTTTCGTTCTATTTCGCCTTTTTCTTCTAAATCTTTGTATATATGTAGCATTGCGTTGGTTTGTGTTGACCATTGTATACAACTCTTGGAGGTAGTTTGTATTTATTGTTAGGGTTAGGATATGTAGCTAATTTTTGGTTTGTTTTGTTTGCTCACTTTCGTCGAAGTTGTAAGTTCCAAGATTGTTCCTCGAGGGCTACAACTTTGACAAAGACAAGGTTGTGTGCTCTTGGATCATTCTTTGCGAGCCACAATCCTCTAGACAGTGGATAGGGTCACACTAGTCTTGTTGTGGACTTTGTCTTATCAATTCGACTTTAAACTGGGTCATGTTCCCATATCCTTGGACTAGCCGGCCTAAGGATTTGAGGTGTTGATGTGGTGTTGCAGCGACACCTAATAGTGAAAAAACATCAACATACAACATTGATAAATATTGATGCTTAAAGTTGAAATACCCATAATGATATCACTAGAATAATGAAAATCAACTAACTTAGCACTAGAATTTGAATTAGATGAATTAGAATCATTGCTATGATTGTCAACATCCATGCCATGATTATCATTAGAAGAATAAAAAACATCATGATCGACATAGCCAACAAAATCAAGTGGGGAGAATCTGTAGAAGTATGATAGTTGAAGAGGACACTTCATCAAAGTTCACATGCTTGCACGCAAACACTTCATTGATCTTTGGATTATATGAACTACAAGCCTTGCTTTCCTCACTATCTGTCGAACAAATATGCATTTCTTAATCTTACGTTTAATCTTGCATCTTTTCTCTTGAGGTATTCATGCCCAACAAATACTACCAAATCCCTTAAAGAAGTAATTCTAGGCCTTATACCAATCCATTTTTCAAGTTCTGCCAACATCCTTTACTACTCTAGTAGAAACTCTATTCAAAAGTTATGCAATGCATGCAACTACTTTTAGAATCCAAACCCTTTTAATGAACCATGCAAGTCATTTCTATCAAATCAATATCCATCCTTTCAGCTACCCCATTTTGCTATGGTGTGAAAGGAGAAATTTGCCACTTTTATGGGCATGGAGTCATGTCAAGTTGATTATTTTTCCAATGATAGGATGAAGAGTGAAGGGGTCTTCTACAGGGGCAAGGTAGGCATTCTTGGTGATGAAATCAAATTAATTCACTATAGGAGGATGAGTATAAGAAACATGGAAACAACACATAGAGCATCAAAACTATGGATGAATTCTAAATGTTGTTTTAAGAAAAAAGTTACGAACATAAATTATGTAAAAATAGATAATAAATAATAATCATAATAATATAAATATAATAATAAATGTAAAAATAGATAATAAATAATAATCATAATAATATAAATATAATAATAAATAATAAGTAAATTTACTAATGGTTAGTTAGTTAATAATGAAAGTGAAAAGGTACTTACCTGGCTATATATATAGGTCCCTCCTCCTCATTTGTAATCATCCTACAACAATTCTTTATACAATATACAATTTACAATTACTATCCTACGATGGATGTCTTTGTCTATGAAGTATTTTAACTATTTCCGCTGTGCATACTACTTTTGGTCGTTACATTGGTATCAAAGCCACGTTGGTTGATCACCAGGGCTTTGGCCATCAACCTCCCATCAACATTGTTGATGTGAAGATTGAAGCACCTCACTACACAACCTTGGAGTTTCTCCATTCCTCATTCGTCAGAGGCCCTTGGCCATTAAAAAAACATAATAATAAATAAATAAAATAAAACAAAAAAATAATAATAAAATTAAAAATTAAAAAATACCAGTCAACAGACCCGTGGACTGCATTACCGACCTCCTCCTCTAGTTGTTGTTCAACACACCGTTGGAGCCACCAAAATGTGAACAGTCAGGCCACCCACCCCTCGACAACGTTGTTGTTGCTTGTTGTCCCTCGAGCCCTGTCTTTTCCTTGTTGTCCAATTGTCGTTTTCCGTTGAATACTAAGCATCTACCCACATCTGGCACACAGCCATCTTGCAGCCCATCGAGCCGCAGTCAGATTGTTTAAGCCCTAATTGCCCAAACTGGTGGCACCTGAATATGTTGTCTCACGCTGAGTTGTGTTATGTTCTTCCACTGCCAACCCGACAGGCCGCATAAACGAACGTCGAGCTGCATTTTGTTCTTCCGCTGCCAATCACCTTATCCACGCCATCACTATTGTCCGTCAACCCTCTCTCCAACTATGCTATCAACGCCATTGTTGCAGGCCACACATTCCTGTCAGTTTGAATGCAGTCAGAAAGAATAAGTCGGGTCAACGGTGAACCGATACGGTTTTTTGTTACGACTTTTGGTTCTTCGTCCATTTTAAACAAAATATATATCATAACTATATATTACATAATTAAATTAATTTAGTTTATATATATATATATATATATATATATATATATATATATATAGCTATAATACTATTATTATTAAAAAAAGGAGTATATAAAAAAAAGAGTTTATTAAAAAC
Organism: Pinus taeda; assembly: GCA_000404065.3. Lineage (NCBI taxonomy): Eukaryota > Viridiplantae > Streptophyta > Pinopsida > Pinales > Pinaceae > Pinus > Pinus taeda. The sequence goes on along the minus strand of APFE030441335.1, from coordinate 158,076 downwards.
AAAGGTGTTTAATAAAAAAAGGAGTTCAATAAAAATAAAAAAGAGGAAGGAGAAAGTTCATAATAAAAAAGGAGAAGGAAGGGGTTACCTTTTAACCCTAAGCTTAGTGACAAACACAAAAGAAAGTTCATCACTGAAGAAAGAGTCTAATTTGAAGATGAACAGAGAAACTATGGATTCCATACACAACTCTACATTATGGACCAGATGTCCATTTTGTGGAGCACGAAATAACTATTTATCGATATACAAAAATCGCACAATACCTTGTCCTAAATGTTGAAGATTGTTTACTTCAAAAGAATATCAAGATAGCACCCAGACACAAATTAAAGAATTAAAAGAAGAAATCCCAAAATTTCAACAAAAGAGAAAAACCTCAGAGAAGAAATATAAATCTCTCGCAGAGCGGTTTCATGCAAAATCAACAAAATGCAAAGAAGAAATTTTGCATCTAAGGAACCATAATGAGAAACTTCTTGCACAAGTCAAAAAGTGTAAAACTAAGAAGCACAGTTAGAACAAGAAAAAGAAAGTTTTGACAAAAAATTCAACGGAAGTTTATCAAAGAAAGAAGAGAAGAATTTATGCTTAAAAGACCTTAACAAAAAAATATTATAACAAATCAAGTGTTTAAAAGATGAGAAGCTTGAAGGCCAAAAAAAAGTTGACTCAGAAAATGAGGAATGCTTACGTCTCAAAAATCATAACCAAAATATGCTCAAATAGTTTAAAAAACTTAAGGACGATAAGAAACCATTGACGAATAGGTTCGAAAAAATTGTTGCAAAAGAAGCATCAAAATCGCTAGATGTAGTAGTCCAAGTTGGGGAAGAAGAAACAAACATCGACCCCACTATTCTCATAGTTCAGGCAAATCCAAATCCTACAGAAGTAAAGACATACTCGGAGGTTTCCGTTCAAACGTCCAACATTCCAAGTGATGATTCAGTCACCAACTCAACAACAACAGCGCCTGAAGAAAATTAGGAATCAACCACTAACATGATCAAGGGAAGTCCAACCAAAAGAACTATGTATCGACATTCGAATCACAAGAGCATACTTTCCCATCAATCTACGTACCAGTATTGCTCAAAAAATAAATGACAAGTTTATGTTTCCAGGAATAGTGAAGTTTGTAGAATCCAGTCCCACGATAACGATTCATCACAAACTTTGATTCCGCAGAAGATGAATCTAGGATGGTCCGATCCATTCTCAGTATGACAATTTTATATATCACTCCAAGGATCATATCAACTTGTATCAACAAAGATGATCGTTCCGAGGAGGAAAGACATTTGCAACAGATAAGAGTTCAAGTCCTTTCATCAACAAGCTTTCAGGACAAATCTTTTTGAAGGGGAAGGCAATGTTATGAACATAAATTATGTAAAAATAGATAATAAATAATAATCATAATAATATAAATATAATAATAAATAATAAGTAAATTAATTAATGGTTAGTTAGTTAATAATGAAAAGGCATGTCTTAGAGACATGCCTGTTCGTGAAAGGGTACTTACCTAGCCATATATACAAGACCCTCATTCTCATTTGTAATAATCCTACAACAATTCTTTATACAATATACAATTTAAAATTACTATCCTACGATGGATGTCTTTGTCTACGAAGTATTTTAAATATTTACGTTGTGTATATGACTTTTGATCATTAAAAAGAAAACATAGATTGTTTGATAACCTAAATCAGAGCACCTTTAAAATGATGAGATAAATTATAGTTCAACCAAACATGAAGACATACATTTAATATATGGAAATAACATGAGGCAAACTTTCTGATTCCATTCATTGATGAGATGTTTGACGAACTCCATGGCGTAGAATACTTCTCAAAACTATATTTGAGATCAGGTTACTATCAAATTCGAGTGAGATTAGAAGACGTCGAAAAGACTGCATTTAGAACTCATGAAGGGCACTATGAGTTTAAGGTTATGCCATTTGGGTTAACAAATGCGCCATCCACCTTCCAGGCAACCATGAACGAACTTTTCCACCCATACTTGTGAAAATTTGTGGTAGTCTTTTTCGATTATATTCTCTTTTACAGTAAGACATGGAAGGAGCACTTCAAGCATCTAGAGGAAGTACTATCCGTATTAAAGAAGAATCAATTTTACGCCAATTTACCAAAACGTACTTTTGGGCAAAAGAAAGTTGAATACCTAAGACACATTATACCCAGGGAAGGAGTCAAAGTGGACCCCAACAAAATCAAAGCAATCAAAGAATGGCCCGTACCCAAGAAAGTATCAAAACTAAGAGGATTTCTAGGTCTAAATAGGTATTACAGAAGGTTCATAAAAAACTATGCACATTTGACGGCACCCTTGACCAGCTTGTTAAAGAAAAACGCTTTTCAATGGAATAACCAGGCACATGAATGCTTCGATAATCTAAAAGAAGTGATGTCAACCACTCCAGTATTAGCAACTTCGGACTTCTCCAAACCATTCGTAGTCGAATGTGATGCATCAGGAATCGGAATTGGAGTCGTATTAATGCAAGACAATCACACTATAGCATTCGAGAGCAAGAAACTTAACAAACGAGAAGGCTTGAAATCAACATACCAAAAGGAGATGCTTGCCATCATAGATGCTTTAACAAAATGGCGACAATACCTACTCGGAAGTAAGTTCTCAATCAAAACTGATCACAATAGTCTTCAGTTTCTGCTTCAACAAAAAAAATTGTCAACAGAACACCAAAAGTGGATGGAGAAACTTTCAGCATTCAACCAGAAATATTGCACAAAAAGGGAAGAGAAAATGTTGTAGCTGATGCACTCTCACGTGAGGATGATGACAACACAATATGCACCACCTTGGTAGTTGTTCCTGAGTGGTTAGACGAAATATGAGCCAAGTATCCCAAGGATTCAGATTGTGGCTCTATGATTGAAAACATCAATCAATATGCCAATTTTGAATGGAAAAATGACATACTATTGTACAAAGGTAGGATTTACCTAACCCCAACATCCAAAATTAGAATGAAAATTCTAACGGAATCTCACAGTTCTCCTGCAGTTGGGCATGTCGGATTCTTCAAACTTAATACAACATTCAACAATTGTTCTATTGGAAGGGTATGAGTAAGGAAGTCCAAAAATATGTTGCGGAATGTGATGTTTGTCAGAGGAATAAGTGTGAAAATATCCCAACCGTTGGTTTACTACACCCATTACATATTCCAAATCAAAAATGGGAGGAAATTTCAATGGACTTCACTGAAGGACTACATGTGTCTAATGGTAAGGACAAGATATTTGTCGTAGTGGACAGACTCACTAAATATGCCCATTTCATGGCAATCAAAAAAAATTAGACAACTAAGCAAATTGCGGATGTATTTTGTAAAAACATTTACGAACTACATGGGTTTCCCAAGGTCATTGTCAATGATAGAGACGCAAAATTTAAAGGCAATTTTAGGAAGGATTTATGCCACCAAGCAGGAATATCTCTCAACATGAGTTCAACTTATCATCCCCACATAGTTGGTCAAACAGAAGTCGTAAATAAATTCTTGGAAACATATCTTCATTGTTTCGCTGCCGACAAACAAAACAAATGGACCCAGTGGCTACACATAGCAGGATGGTGGTATAATACCACCTATCATACTTTAGCTAAGATGACGCCTTTCCAAGCTTATATGGCCATGAACCACCCAAGTGGAAGGATTTTGCACTACTCAATTCTAAGGTACAAGCAGCAAAAGACCACTTAGAAGAAAACCAAATAATTATTAACTTACTAAAAGAAAATCTAATAGTGACACGTAATACAACGAAACAACAAGTTGACCAGCATCGCATAGAAAGAGAGTTTGAAGAAGAAGATTGAGTCTTTGTTAGGCTTCAACCTTATAAGCAACTGCCATTAAAACAATAAGGGAAAAATAAGCTATCGCCTAAATATTATGGCCCATAGCAAATAATCAAAACAATAAGTAGCGTGGCTTATGGACTGAAGCTACTAGACAACTATCAAATCCACAGCATGTTCCATGTATCAAGTCTCAAAAAAGTACTGGGAAAAAATCAAATAGCTCAAACAAAGATACCCGAGACTAATGAAGAAGGAAGAATCATCTTAGAACCAGAAGGTGTACTCACTACCAGAGAGAAGGTATTACTCTCCAAGACTCTTAAGGAGTATCTCATCAAATGGAAGAAACTACCAGAGGAAGACTCATCATGGGGGACAGAGTGTTTTCTTCAGCAACACCCAACATTGCCTATGCTTTGAGGACAAAGCATTTTTAAGGGAGAGGCAATGTTATGAATTAAAGATTCATAACTCTATATATATATATATTAGTAAATAAAATTAAATTAAGATAAGACAATTAGTTTTTAATAGACATTAGTCCCAAGGGATGTTTCTTTTTGGCTCATGGCCAGTCAACTCCTATAAAGGAGAACTGCCATAGCCTTGTAACAATCATCCTTTATCTGAATAAAAAATTATATATATTAATATGTTGAACAAACATCAATGTTTATCAGCAATTTGATTGAGAGCAAGCAATTTAATTGCTCCACGAACCTTTCAGACTGTTGTACTAGAGGCTGATGTCATAGTACAGGCCTGATTTGATCACAAAACTGCTTGACAAGATGTCACTAGCTCGTCCCAACAATGCAAGACTGGGACCATCATACCCCCACTCATGACTTGAATGGCTCATAACCCTAGACTCACTTAACTTGACCTCTTAAAATATAAATGACCATTTGCATAACCTTTCACACACACTGACATAATTACATTCAATAATGAAAATTTTATTCTAAACTAAGATCCAGAGCTTGATCTTCTCCAAGATCATAGCCAAACCTTTATACATTTATCATAATTTGAAAGAAAAAACTTGTTTTCTGACTACTATTACTATAGGATACTAACACCATCAAGCACTACTCACCTAATTTCATAATTACAATTAACATTAGTGTCAATTATTGCATATTACTTCCATTATTCCCATCAAGAACTACTCACCTAATTTCATAATTACAATTAACATTAGTGTTAATTATTGCATATTACTTCCATTATTCCCATCAAGAACTACTAACCTAATTTCATAATTACAATTAACAATAGTGTCAATTACTGCATATTACTTATTTCCACCTCATTTTATTACATTATTACTTACTAAATTTACTACTATGTGAAATAGACATTACAATATCTAACACTACTATGGTAAGAATTCTGCAATCAAATGAAGAAAGAGCCACCAATGTACACAACCTAGCACTATCACACGAAAGGAAAAGACAAATCTCGAATTGATTGAAATTTGTTATAAAAATACGAAGAAATATCTTGGCTAAGAAAGCATGAGTATATTTTACTAATAAAGGTCAAAAAGGGAAAAAGGGAAAAAATCACAACAAAAGGTTGAATCACAAAGAATTGATAAAACAATGTTTATAGCAGCAACCTTATTGAATGATAAAGTTGTCATGACTTCATAAATTTTATAAATTGGCCAATATATTGCAATATCCATTGAATATATCAACAAACAAACTGTAATGAAAGTAAGCAATCCAAGATCTATGTCAAAGATAAAAGAAGATTGCAGTAATGAGCTTTATGGTCACACTAATGATAGTTGTGTAATAGCTCATTACTAGTGATAGTGAGAAGCTATTTTCTCTACCGATGTTCTAATGTGAACGCAATTTAGAGGGGAGGAATTATAATATACCTAATGTATATTACACATAATGACTACAAATCTATAATAATATAATAATAAACCAACAATCAACTCACTCAAAAAGTGAGATTCAACTTCAAAGAAAATTGAGCCTCATATTGGTTATCAACACCAATGAGCATACAAGTGGAGAGAGGAAAATGATCAAAACCGATAATGGACAATACCACATCAATCGAGCATTCCCCACAAGAAGAGAACATGGCTGCATGGGAGTTCGAATAAGACCTCTCAAGCCTAGCAAGAATCCAATAAGAACCACTCTATATTGGACCATTAGTCCAGTTAACAAATTCATTTTCATATTATTTCAATTGCAATGTTCTATTTGACAAGGATGCCTATTGGCTCCCTATATGTATGTAATTGCAATGGATGCTCTTTCCTATTTGTTGGACATTGCTAGATTGCAAAGGAAAATAAGGGGTATTTCTTTGCCTACAGATAACTACCATCTAAATGTACACTTTAAATTAGTACTTTTTTCCCTAAGGATAACCAGCCTCTAAATTTTTGCAGATGATTCACTCATAAGACCTAAATTGACTCAACAATATGTGAAGGGAAAGCTTTTATGTCTAGAAACCTTGGCATGGGTGGAAGAAGCAATTGTTAGTGAGGAGAAAGTAAAGGCCTTTCATGTGGGTCAACATGATGCCCTCCATTGATTGAATATAAGTGGAAGTTTAATAAATCTAGTGAGATTAATAGTTACTTAAGCATCCCCTTCAATGAGCAAGTTTATCTCACCAATTAGTGGAAGTGGACCATGGACACATTTTAGAGGAACCCTGGAAATGCTAGATTTTGAGGTTTCTCATAAAGTATTTACACCATGTTTGTAAGTGATTCATGAGATGTCGAGTGCATGCTGTATGGTTGACCCTTGGTATTCCATGATGGACTTACACATTACATGTGGCATACTCTTGTGTTTCTTGACATTATGTGAATGCTTTTATGACATTCTTCCTTAAAGCATTAGAGACCTACGAAGCTTGGTCACTACTTCATGTAGCTAGTACATGGAGGCAGATTGCTTGCTTGGAGGATGCCTTGCATTGGAGGAGCATTGGGCATTCTAGAGGAGGGCGTTGAGCCCTAAAGAACATAGGGTTTGCTTGTTTGTTTGCATGAAGGCTTACACTTTTCTCAAGGACACTTAGGTTAAGCGAGTGGACATGTAGACCTAGTCGTCTCTAAGGTGGCACATAACCTTGGAGATGTATTGAAGCTTTCAAGAGTTGGAGGAATGGAACACTAGACCATCGGGAGTAGTGTCTTGTAGGTTCCTTGTATTGGACTAGGTCCACTTCTCATTGTAGACCTCCCTTATTTTCTCATATAACTAGATGAAGAAAAGTCATTATCATCATCAATCATGCACTTGTGCTTATTCTTCTTTACACTTTAGTTAGAGATCAAAGAGGACTACTCTCTCTCTCTCTCTCTCTCTCTCTCTCTCTCCTTTGTACTTTATCTCTCTTTGTCTTAAGTTGCTAAGGTTTTTTGGAGCATTCTTAAAGTCTAGGGCTAGTGTTTGATCCTTATGGAGGCATAGGAGTTAGGGTTTGATCATAAATCTTAAATTGTGCTTGCTGAGGAAGATAAGATGAGATGCTTTTGATGTGGCCAACGACTTGACAGTGGTGTTTCTAGCTCGTTGGAGTATCTTTGGTAGCTATGCTTTTTTTTCTCTGCCCAGCATGTGATATGCTGTCTGTACTTAAACTTCATCACTTGTATATATATGAAGTTTGCAGCTACCATTGTCTTCATGGTTTGGTAATTTTAAGCATTTGTTTGTCATGTTGATTTGACATAATTTAACATTGAAATTGTTAAGGGACTTACCATTTATATTGAAGATTAATCACTCTAATAATAATATTGAAGATAATAGGGCAGATTTACTATTATAAATATGCATTAATTGCAGTGATATCAGATCTTCTTTATACATGAAAAGATTGTGCTAAAGGAATGAAAATTGTCAGCATATATTTGCTATATTCTCTTTTGCATTGCCTAATGTATCAGGTTGATGTGCAGTGAAATATTGTCCACTGTTTGCTACTGTAATTTATATTTCACTTCATCCCTAAGGCTGATAGTTCATAGGGATTAGATACATGGAACCTCTAAAGAGGTGAAATTTCTGATTTTGCAAAGAAACCTCAATGCATATAATTTCTATATGAATCACCATGATCTTCCTGTGCCAAGATAGGTAAGGCTGTTGAAAAGATTTTGGCAGTTGGGCACATTCATCTCTGTCTCCTCGAGCAACACCAAATGGTTGTAGTGCATTCTCCAAATTTTACTTCAGGGTGAGTAGGCAGGGGCAAAAGGAGACCCCAAGTGGAATGGGATGTTTACAGTGTACATCAATGTCTTAAAAGTCACAATCGAACTCAAGAATTGACTAAGGGTCAATCTGGACTTGAATTGAAATCAACCGTAACTCAGTTTATGAACCAGTTTACTAAAATATACATAAAAGATGAAAACATATAGATAGATAGACAGCTAGGAAGATATGCATCAATGTAAATGAAAACCATTAGAGACAAAATATGAAATATCCATTCATTTGAAGCAAATAAACAAGGAGACGGGTAACTGGACTGGGCAGGGTGAGGCAGAGGAGTTTTAAGGCTTCTTTGCTTTATTATTGTTTTATTGCTCCAATTGTTTTGTCGGGGCTAGGCCTAAGTCAGTTCCTAGAGGAACTGGTTCAAGCATCAATCTGTTGCCTCATATGGTCAAAACAGTGAACTGACCAATTGGGATTCCAGTTTGGTTTGTTTTTCAAACACTTTACACCTTGCCAAGGCACCAAGGGTGTTTGGGAGTACCTGACATCAAAGTGCAAAGTATGATTCTTGCAGGCAGGGGTATTACATACAGTGGAGCGGGATGCTCCTGGCAAGTCTTAGTTTGACAGTAGATTATGCAGGCTCAGCACATCAAAAAGGTAATAAAGGTGTTTTTCAGTTATGAGACATAATTGGAAATGCTCAAGCTTTGATGATTGCAGGTTATGCCCCACATAAGTCAGTGTGTGTACCTTGGACGGTTGTGTCTAATTTTCTTGCATGGCAATATTAAGGGTCCCAAGATGCTATGGATATGGCATCACTACTGCTTTGGACGTCACCATCCACTAATGTTCAGTTGGTCTTTTGGTTAGATTTGCAGGAAAAGTACTGGCAAAGAAAAGTCTCTTCTTTTCAAAGGATTTGTGGGATTGAGAGAAACAGAAATGGTATTCCCGGAATGATCATCACTGGATCCAAAAGCTCACTAGTTGGGAGAAATTTGTTTTGGAGGATCTTTGGCATTTGATTACTGTTGAATGTCTTTCTGAAATGAAGTTATAGGGTTCAGCTCCATTCTAGCACCACTGGAAAAGCCCTTCTACGTTTTGTTACAAAGGACTTGTTTGAAATGGTGAGGCATTGTGATGAAATTGCTACTCGTCTGAACAAAACGTAGGGAGTGAAGGAATCTGTGGTGCATTCATTGTGTAGATGCCAATCCATCTAGAAAATACACTCCTCTTTCAAACACAATGTGCGGGTGTGACTCCCCCTCCAACAATATCAAATGCAAGCTTCGTAAAGTTGATGTGATAGATCTTCCTCTTGTTTTGCATCTAAGAGATGAAATGGTGGAACAATTTTTTTGGAGATATCAGGTTGCCAATGTATTTTGGTCAAGGTTTCAGGCCAAGTATCACTTCTTTACTATCCCACTATCATGATAAGGTCCCCTTCTGGGAGACACTAGGATGTTTAGGGATAGTTGAAGATCCTTGTGGAACTCAATAGGGTTGCTCACTATTGCCTTTCTTGGGAAGCACTGATGTAAATTTACCTTTCCAAGAGATCATTCCCCATTCAGGTTAGAAGAGTTGACAAGTTTTACATGGGAGATGGCCTTGGTTCTGAAGGTCAAGCTCAGTGTTTTTCATCGTAACATTGAGTCTCTCCCTATTGGTGTGCAGGTGCATAAGCTTTCCTTTTTGGTGTTTTTAGGACAGGATTTTCCTTGTACCCCGTATTGTTAGTGTGACATACATCTATGACCCATGATGTACTTATTTGTTCCTCGAAGTAATATATATATATATATATATATATATATGCCACAGACACAACCCTTCAAGTGTATTTATAATAATAATTTCCATTGCATTTGGTCATCACTATCTTGTATTCGCATCTTGTGCACTTTGTGCGCATTCATTCTGTGTTTTTCGTGCAAAAAATAATTAAGGTTGTAACAACCACAACCACAGTGGCATAGATATTTAATGAAAGTAAAGGAAACAGTAAGTCTAAATCTTTAGAAGAAAAGAGATATTAGACTACTGTTCATCTAGAAAAGAGCCAATTTTATAAGAACATATGCAACATTTGTTGTTTTTATAGTAATTTCAAAAGTAAAGTTTAAATAAAAACATAAAGAAGAAGGCTTTGCTTTTCTTTCCTCCAGGAAGAATGATAAAGTATCTTCAAAACAGCCATGACCCATTCAAACTGAATGCATACGAATAAAAAGATTAGTTCGACATTCACTTCTCCAATGTGCTTCTCCATCAATCATTATTTAAAGTTCTTACTACTATCAATTCATTTATATTGAGCAATATAGTGATAGAGAGTCACCTTACCACAACCTTCAAAAGAGCACACAAATTGCTTTTCTCCAGTATGCATTAGTAAATTCCTTTTCAACTTAGTTGCATCTGGACATTTCTGTAAGCCATCAAATGTATTAGTATAAAGCATCCTAAAATGTTTGCAAGGGGTCAAATGTGTTGGAATAAAAAGATCTGTGTCAGATCTTAGAGTGATAGGCATGAAATCTGCAAACGTTGTCTTGATGAAGATGACATGCTCCAGTGAGTTTTTCTTTCATGCATAATAAGTCTATTGTTCCACATCCTCCGTTACTGTAGAAGAAGTTGGTGAATAGCTGGAACTGCTCACCGTATGTGTTTGGGCATGCCTCCTCATAGCTGTAGCCTCCGTAAAAATTCTCCCGCAGCCTTCAGCTCGGCATAAGAAGGCAACCTCGTATTCTGGTTCAGGTGGAGGTTCTTCCTCTTTAGGTCTCTCCTCCGGTTCTTTCACAGTATCCTCTATATAAACGAAGTAAACAAAAACAATACCAAATTAGGGTACATATTACCTTTTACTCAGCCAGGACTTGAACGTGACTCATGGATTATCAACATAAAACCAAAATGAAGATAACCAATAATCAATATGATTAGATATGCTGAAATATAAAACCAAAACGAGAAAAACATACCTACAAGAAACATGTTTTTCATTCTTGACATTAGTACTCTATCTAATTTGGCACTATCATTGTCACTTGACATTAACTTTAGGGTCGAGTAAGCTACATTACCACTGCCTTTCAAATGTAATCCAAACATTCACAGGCAATAGTAGAGATCCTTTACAGAAAACATATTCATTTACAGTTCCACTTTATAAGAAACATATTCTGATGTTTCCAAGAATAAATTTACTATTCATTTGCCAGTACCTTTAAAAAAGAAGAATATAACATCAGAGAAAACTTGCTAAAATTTTGTGAATCAGGTTTTTGAAAACCTTTTGTTTCCATGTTTTCATCCTTTCAATTTCCCTCCAGAATAAATAGCCTTTCTAAAGTTCACTTTCCACTACCTTTCTACCTTCAAGATCTTCCGTCCTCATGTTTCAAAGTTTTGCCAATTCCTCTTCTTGTCCTTTCACAATTGTAAGGCATGCATTAGCAGAATATAGTATATACAGATTGCCAAAAAATCAAACTAAATATTGCTAACCATGGGAACTCCACCAGAAGTATTTCAAAAAGTCTATAAGGTAGAATGAAATCATTCTCAGTGAATCTATGGAGAGGAATTCACTTCTCTCTATTTGCTTCAAATATAAACCAAAAACCTCAAGCTTCTGATTCATACAAGCAACCCAAGATATGGGGGAGTAGAGCTAATTCCATCAAAACAGTCCCAAAAATGAAAGTTCTAAATGCTATTTCAACATAATAGAACCTTTTCTTCTATAATTCCTCTTTGATGGATAAAAATCCATCAAATATTTCCTTTTAAATGTATTTTGCACAAGTATCACCTACCTTGTAAGAAAATCTTTCGTAATTTTGACTGGTGTTGGAAATACTGAGAGGGGGGTGAATCAGTATCTCTTTCAATTGTTATATTATGCCATTTAAGATTTTTTCACAAATGAGAAGCACTAATAAGTAATAACACCAGAGCACAAAAATAGAAAAAGAACTTAAATAACTTTATTACTGGATATAATAGTGAGGACACCAATCTTCTTTTACAAGCTTCAGTCTAGCAAGTTAAAACTTCGATCCTTTTGAAAACCAAGGCTCCAACCTGGTTTTAAACACCAATCCTCTTGTAGTAAGTCCAAGCACCAACTTGGTAGATATGAGGAAACCAACCCTCTTAGGCTCCAACCTTTACAAATACTTCAAATATTTCTCAAAAAACTGATTCAAAATCTCCTCCACTATAGCTTCAAAGTGCTGCTTCAGAATGGCTCTAAGGGCTGCTCCAAAATGGCTTCAAGGACTTATTACCCACCACCTGTGGGTGACCCCATAGGAGAGATTTTCTCCTAGATTTATCATCAGCCAGCAGCCCCGACAGCTACCAGTGTAGCTGATATGTGCCATTTATCTCTGTTCCATGAGCCAGTCGTATGTCCCCTTGCCCATCTGTCAAGAGCGTATGTTTGAAGATGGGCCATCCAATCCTAAAGTTGTGTAATTAGGTGCTTATGCTTGTTTTTCTTGGGCAAACATGGGTGTAGATTATTGAGTGACTTGGAAGGAAGAAGGGTTTTGACTATAGTCTTGTTCCCTCACCTTAAATGGGGTGGTGGAGGATGGGGGGGAATGGGGGGGTTAATCCTCAACCCTAGTACCATGGGATCTCCCATACTGGCTTATAGCTTCAGGATGGGCATTACTTGGGAAACCCCAATTTTGATAGTGCAGTCCCGTTTTCCTGTTTCATATTTTTCACACTCCCCTCCGCACATTACATACCCTAATCCATCATCTTCCCTCTCTGGGTCCACAAGGCTCTAGTACTTCCCCTCCCCTTTGTGAAAATTCCTTGAAATGCAGCAACTGTAATTTAATTTAACAGTTTATTGCTACGGCAACAACGAATTAATCACATTGCAATCTTCACAAATAAAAATACTGCAGAAGATAAACTAGAAACTGAGAAAACACTAGCACACATACAAAATTATAACATCGTTATTTTTGCATAGAAGACCCCAAAAAAATACAATGTGGGAAACCCAATGCAGTAGTTGAGGGTTTTTATTATTAAGCAGCAGTGAGAAAATTCTGAGTACAATAAATGTCGCCAAACTGGCAAATCTACCCAAGAGAAAGACTTGCAAAAAATTACTGAGGGATTTCACCCTCACTCCGAGCAATCCCGGCACTATCTAACCTCTGAGAGGCTAGCTGTCCAAGTCATCTATACAGGCCCTGCGTCACCCTAGCGCTACCTGCCAAACGCACTACCTGAATCGACTGCCAAACTAATCGTCTTGCCTGTTGTTAACTGGGAAAATGCTTCTCGAACTGTCTAGAAAACATTCCTGGTCGCTGGAACTAAAACGTTTTTCTCTTCAACTCGATCAAACTGCTATTCTGAGGCTTTGCACTACCTCTATTCAACCTCATGAGAGTCTTTGACTTGGAAGGAAGAAGGGTTTTGACTATAGTCTTGTTCCCTCACCTTAAATGGGGTGGTGGGGTGGGGAGGGCAGGGACTGGGGGGGTGATTAATCCTCAACCCTAGTACCATGGGATCTCCCTACTGGCTTATAGCTTCAAGATGAGCGCTACTTGGGAAACCCCAATTTTGATAGTGCAGTCCCGTCTTCCCGTTTCATATTTTTCACACTCCCCTCCGCACATTATATACCCTAATCCATCATCTTCCCTCTCTGGGTCCACAAGGCTCTAGTACCCCCCCTCCCCTTTGTGAAAATTCCTTGAAATGCAGCAACTGTAAATTAATTTAACAGTTTATTGCTACGACAACAACAAATTAATCACACTGCAATCTTCACAAATAAAAATACTGCAGAAGATAAACTGGAAACTGAGAAAACACTAGCACACATACAAAATTATAACACCGTTATTTTTGCACAAAAGTCCCTAGAAAAATACAATGTGGGAAACCCACTGCCACAATTGAGGGTTTTTATTATTAAGCAACAGTGAGAAAATTCTGAGTACAATAAATGTCGCCAAACTGGCGAACATATCCGAGGGAAATACTTGCAAAAATTTACTGAGGGATTTCACCCTCACTCCGAGCAATCCCAACACTATATGACCTCTGAAAGGCTAGCTGTCCAAGTAATCTACGCAGGCCCTGCATCACCCTAGCGCTGCCTGCCAAACGCACTGCTTGAATCGACTGCCAAACTAGTCATACTGCATGTTGCTAACTGGGAAAACGCTTCTCCAGCCCTTTAGAAAACATTCCTGGCTTCTGGAACCGAAAACGTCTTTCTCTTCAGTTGTTATTCAACCTCATGAGAAAAATTTTGGCCTTCTCTTTCTGACTCTTCGGAACTGGAAAACTTCCTCCGAACTAACTGTCTATGCCCCTCTCTAGCTCTGTGTCCCCTCTCTGGCTCGAACTCTACTACTGGCCAGCTCGAACTGCCCAAGGAACTTGCACTGTTGGCTCTCTCTTGTATGTACCTCTATCTACCCATCTACCTCTTCTTATAATCTCCAATTGAACTCCAATAGCCAAGATTATAACTTAATCAATGGCTAAGATCATCTCCAAGTCGATCTGTGTGAGTTTCTAGAGAATTCTCACCTTTCTCAATTAATTACTATTAATTAACCAGTTTTCCTAAGTTAGACTTAGGAAAAATTTAAATGATGGTCAATTAATTTAATTGAGCTATCTCTAGGTGGAATTTCCAGAAACAATTTTTGGGTTTTGGAGCCAATTGGTTTGGTTCCCAATGGAGGATCAAGCAGCTTCTAGGTGCCATTCTTTATCAAAGCATCATATTCTTTTTGCATCGCTTCTTTCCATTCATCATGAGAAGCGGCTTCTTTGAAGGAAGTTGGTTCAAAATCTGTAGACAAATTTAGTTCAAAATCATAAGAAATATCCATATCAACAGGTGGATCAGGATAGTCTACATCAACTCCATTTTGTCTAGTTGAGCTTCTTGTCCCTGTCTTTCCAACCTCATCAGGACGAACACTTTCAAGTGTCTTTGTCAACCATTTTGGAGGACCTTTCTTTGCCTAGGCTACTCAGTTGACTGAGATGGGGCTGAATCAAGAATTAGTCTCCCAATTTTGTCAATCACATCACTCAAAGTGTCATCTTGGTCAGCGATTGGAGCTTCATGCGGGGAGGGAGTGCTTCAGAAGAAGATTCCACAGATTGATCCACTATAGGGTACCCCCTTCAAGATGTGGAATCTCATTATCAAACTCTTGAAAAGACTTTGCGTGTCCAAATCTATCCAAGCGATCAAGCTGGAGCTGGTCAAACTGGGACTAGTTAGATCTCAATTTATCAGTTTAAAAAAAACACACGAAATAATTAAATTTTAATGAAAAAACTATTTTTAAGATTTAAAACCATGATTCCAAACCAATAGACACAAAATATGCGAAGTTTGATCACATATATATTATATACCCATGTAAAGGTGAATATATCAAAATGGCACCAAGTGCGATATATATCAGCAACAAAATATATAATCAATGAGGTTCTAAATGGCCTCTAGAGTTCAAAAACAAAGCCCACAAACTATGGGGCCACTGGCCTACTACAAGTCTACATATATGATATTAGTGATCAGCATTATCACTTGAAACTTCTCATCATGATCAAACTCGGTTGGTTGAGTCTCGACTCCCAAACTTTGCAACTATTTGACTCACAAACTTCTCTACTGGTTCAGTGACTTGAGACTCAAACTTCTAAAAGTATTCTGCTCTAATATGCCCTATTACTTCATTTGGAACTCCACATGGCTTTACATGGCCTCCTATCCCATCCAAGTGTTGCTTGAACCTGTTAATACCCCCTCCTTCAATAGATTTTTGCAATATTTGCAATATTTTGCCATCAATCATATCACAATGAGCCCATATAGTATCTTTGGCTTTTGGAGGCATGATGGCTACTACTTAGCTCAAACTCTCTGTTGCTCCACTACTCCTGCAAAAACTCCACACTTTCCAAGCTCCCAATCAAACTCACAAAAACTCCAAATGAGATGTGTGAAGCAAATAAAGGGGCGAGCTCCTTTTAAAGGCTTGGAGAGGGTGTTTTCAGAGGGAAACAGCCCTTACTTTCCCTCCAAAACACTCAGGAAGCTTCCAAAAAGACTTTGTGTGGGTTCGTTGTGGCCTTGGCAATAAACCGGCCGGTTTGACCATAAATTGGTTGGTTTTGTCATAAACCATTCGGTTTGGTCCTGTTTTTGTGTTTTTTTTGCTAAGTCAACCCTTAAATAGGGTTTTTTGCGTAGTTCGACCTGGTTGCCTAATGAATAGGCCGGTTTGACCAATTTCCAGTTCATGCCGACCAATTTTTAAAACTATGCACTCAACAACATTGTCAGTCTTGGAAGACTCAAGAAAGATCACATTTCTAGATATTATAAACTTCTTATTAACTTCATCATAGAGACGTTATGTTTTAGAGGTATTTGAATACCCCAAGAAGATACATTTGTGACTCCTTGCACCAAGTTTGTTTCTTTGTTCCTTAGTCATCAAGGCATAACAAATAGAACCAAAAACCCTGAGATGCCTCACCAAAGGAATGTGGCCATACCAAATTTCATAGGGAATCTTGTTTTTTATAGCATGAGATGGACACCTATTCTTTATATACACAGCACATAGAACTGCATCAGCCCAAAACATCAGCTTAACATTCTTCAAAAACATCATCGAACATACCATATTTAAGATAGTCATGTTCATTCTTTCAGCTACTCCATTATGTTGGGGTTTATCAGGCACGGTTGTTTGATGTTTGATCCCATGTTGGCGAAGATAGTTTTCAAATTCATTTGAAGTATATTTTTTTTCCATTATCACTACAAATAGAGCCAATATGAGATTGTCCATCATTTTCAATCCATGCATGGAAGTTCTTGAAAGTTTCAAAGGCTTCAAATTTCTTTTTCAATAAATAAACCCAACACATTCTGGTGTGGTCATCAATAAATGTCATCATATATTTATTACCATTTGCAGAAGGAACAAGCATCGGGCCACATAAATTAGAATCAATGAGTTCAAGTTTTCTATGTGCTCTAGAATGAGAATCATGAAAAGATTGTTTGTTGTGTTTTCATAAGATACAAGCATCACATTGCTTAAGTTTCCTAGGAATAGTTGGCAAACCAGTAACAGTAACACCATTTTTCTTTAACAAACGAAAGTTGTCATAGTTCAGATGTCCAAATCTAGCATGCCATAAAAGACTTGATGGAAGTGTACCTTCATCATAGTGAGAACTATATGAAAAGTTTTGTGCACGGGCAAAGGTTCCTTGCAACTTCAAAAGTCTTTCCTCTTTCATCCCATTCATGACAAGTGAGTGATCTAATGCTTTTCTGACCTCAACCTTGCCATCAAATATGTGAATGGAGTGTCCTTGCTAGCGGATGTGGACCAAAGACAACAAGTTTCTCCTCAGCTTCGGGAGGTATAGAACATCATGTAGAAGAAAGTCTGGAAGACCAGGCAGTTTGAGCCTGATGGTGCTAAGCCCAAATGGCTTGAGTTTTGACTTGTCTGCAAGGTAGACTTCTCCATCAACATTGTCAGTGAATTCTTCAAAGAAATCTCTTCTAAAAGTCACGTGGCAAGTTGCTCCTAAATCAAGCAACCAAGCATCTATCCATGAAGCAAGTGAAGCATTAAATAAGTCTTCAGTTACTCCAATGTTGCAATGTGCCACAACATAATGAGTGGACTCGGGAGCTTTTCCTTTCCCTTTACCAAGTATTTTACCTTTTTCTTCATTTATTTCCTGCTCAATTTTGTCCCAAGGCAGCATACATGTGGAAGCATCATGTCCATTTCTATTGCATCGTATACAATGAAGATCAAACTTTTCTTGTTGGAAATGTCTCCCCCGCCTCTAAAATTCTTCCTTCCTCTCCCTCTTCAGCCACCTCTTCCTCTAGAAGAATCTTGTCCCTGATTCTTCTCTTTTTGTGCAAGGCACACAACTTCTTCAGAATATTGAGGAGTTGTCTTTTTCCCAAAATTCTTCTCTCTTTCAGCAAACTTCTTCTCAAGGGAGTCGAAAGAAATCTCCATAAGTTTGCCACTTTCTTGCAATGACTCAAGATAATGTGAATCACCGGGATATAGTGCCTTGACATAGATTGTGAGAGGAACATCTATTTCAACACCAGTGGTTTTTATGCCATGCATAATGGATATTATTTCTGATGCTAAGGCAAGAAGGTCATCATTTTTTAACTCAATATTGAGCAACTTGATCATCAATTGAACATCTTCAAGTTCAAAGTGTGAGTCATATAATTCCTTCAACTTCTTTAAGGCTTCAAAGGCATTGAAAATGGCAAAATATGACGACTCACCTCTTCATTTATAGACGCTACAATCAAGACATAGGCCTTGTTGTTCTTGTTTTCCCAAATGACAAGTTTCTTGTTTGAAGTGGGTTTTTCAAGTGCATTGTCTCCTTCTCCTTCACAAATTCCTTCCAAAGTTCATTGAAAATGAGGGTGTGTTTTATCTCCCTAGACCACTCATGGTAATTCTCTTTGCCAGTGAGAACTACTCCCACTATGGAGATGAGTGAATGCATCATATAATCTAATTTGGACCCAAAATTACAATACTTGCAACAAAAAATTGATTGGCTATGTCTTCAAAAAAAAAATCTTCAACTAAGAGTGTAAGCTCTTAATATTCCTCCATACTCCATGCAATTTCATTATAATATATGGCTTATCAAAAAAAGGTGAATACCACATACCAAATTCATAAACAATATACCAAAGTCTTCATTAAAGCACCAAACTTTTAAAAACCCTCACTTTCTATAACATGTCACTTGATATGATCACTCACTTTCCATATTATACATATATACCCACTTTCCATATCATGGTTTTTCAAAAAAAAATTAATGCATATGCACCTATCTACAACAATGAACATATACCCATCATGAAGGAACCAACGCTCATATATAACCTATTAAAAACTATTCAACATAGGTATGAACCATCACCCCACTTATGAACTACGACCATTTAAAAATAATATACATAAAAGGAATGCGTCTTTTTAAGAATGAGTTTTCAAATGATAAATCCACACCAATGCTTGGTCCTCCAAATAATTTAACGTGGGTATCACAATGCTGCAAAACTGAATGTTGTTGTCTGAAAATACCAGCGTGCCGCATATGTCCATTAAAAGAACCTTAGACTCAAAACATATATCGGCCTTCATACAACACCCAACATTTAAAAACATAACATTATCGTCCTTTTCAACCAAGATAATGCACAGTCATCAAATAAGTTCAATGCATAGGCCACAATGCACCAAAAAAATTCATCGACCACCTGAAAACTTCAATGCACAATCAACAAAGTAAAGCGCATACTAGCATATGCAGGAAGCCAATGCACAGTCTGCACTCACCTAGGAACCCAATGCACAGTCTACACTCACCCAGGAACCCAATGCACAATGTCATCATCCTTCAACGTATGATACTCTTCAATGCACAATCGCACAGTCCAACCTTCAATCCATTACAGCGCCCGGAGCAGTGTACACACACACCAAACTGTTCAATGCAGAAACCAAAGAATGCTCTCTCAATCGTAGGGAATAATGGCAGGAAAATAGGAGTTACAAGAGCAGAGGGAAGCTAAAATGCGGCCGGCTCTGATACCATGTCAGACCAGGCTTGTAACTCCGAATGAAAATTGTGTTTTGCATTAAGAGAGAATACGAATATATACAAGGAGAGGGAGACTATTGGGTTTCATCTCCCAATGTCTCTTCGTCTTCCAACTTCCTTTATTTTGCTATTTAAAATATTTACATAGGTTTTCCTAATCCCAAAGATTAGGTGTCAACAGTTCTTGCAGTCTCTTGTACATATCTGTTCTTTCTTTCTACCACTCCATTTTGTTGTGGAGTCCTAGCAACAGAAAGTTGCCTTTTGATTCCATGTTTTTCAGAGAACTCATTGAATTCTTCCGAAGTAAACTCTCCACCTTTATCTGAGCTCAAGCATTTGATCTTCAACTCACTTTAATTTTCAATTGATGCTTTGAAATTTTTAAAACAATCTAACTTGTTTGAGTTATATTTAAGGAAAGCCAACCAAATCATTCTAGTATAATCATCTATGAATAACATAAAGTACCTTTCTCCTTGTAGTGTTGGAGTTCTGGTTGGACCACACAAATCTGTATGAATGATTTCTAGAGGCATTGATGTTGAATATTCCTTTGACTTGAAACTAGTCCTAGTTTTCTTTCCATGTTGATATGGTACACAAATAACATTTGTTGATTTTGAGAATATGGGAATATCTCTTACTGCTTGATTTTGAGAATATGGGAATATCTCTTACTGCTTGATTTTTGTTCATCTTCCCCAAGTTATCAAAGCTTAGGTGTCCCAATCGTTTGTGCAATAGCCGACTTTCATTTGATTCACTCATGTAACATCTTTCTTCTTGAATTTCATTGAGAATGTTTGCATTTTATATTGTTTTTACCCCTTTTCCTACTAGACATCTTGAAGATAATCTCCTTATTTCACAATATTTGACATGAAAAATGAGATCGTATCCTTGATCGCACATTTGGTTGATGCTTAGAAGATTGTGCTTAAGGCCTTCAACATAGAGCACATTCTCAGCTTTGCCCTTGCCTTGTTGAGACTCATTGTGCCTATTCCAACAATTTTAGCAAATATATTACCTCCAAAGGTCAAATTTCCATCATTTTCTTTGCTCAATGAGATGACCTTCTTATGGTCCCTTGTCATATGCCTAGAACATCCACTATCAACAAACCACTGACTCTACTTGTTCCAAGCATACATAACAAGTCCACATTCTCAAATGCAAATTCTTCAATCTTCTTTTTCTAAACTCCTTTCGATTTTAATGGGCAATTGTTTGCTTCATGGCATGGATTGTTGAATTTGTCACATTGTAGACTATGCTTAGAAAGAGGAGGAAAGGAATTATATGTCCTAATTTGGTCTTGGCTCTTAATGTCAACAACCTTAATTTGGTGATTAGCCTTATAAGCCTTGCAATGTTTTGCCTGATGACCAAAATTTTTACAAAAGAAATAATGACCAAGGAATATGGTTTGATACCTATTCGTATAAGCATGTCTTAATAAGTCATTTCTTTGAGGGAAGGACTACTTCTCATTCCTCGGATGATCTTTGTTTCTTGTTGGAATATGGTGATGAGATCCTTTAAGGACATCAACAACACTTCTAGGTTTTCCTTCATGATGAGTATTGGAGTCTCCCTTTTTCGAATTAGAGGATTTGTTTGTATAGCCAAGTCCAGATTTGTCACATGGTGGCCTTTGGCAAATGAGAATGACATCCAAGGTTTGGGAGCTCTTCAAATTCTTATTAGCTTTGTCCAACTCCCTTTTCAAAGATACTACTCTGGCTTCCAATTTTTTACAAATTTCTTCTTTTTCCTTTAGTTTATTTCCTGAGAATTCTTATGCTCGTTTAGCTTCTTCTTTCTCAATTTTGAGAGAGATGATTTCCTGGGATAACTTTCCATTTTTTTCCTAAGACTATCATTTTCTTCTAAGGCATTGATAAATAGGTCATTCATACTTCCTTCTTCTTCTTCTTCTTCTGGATATTTTGTTTCACTTGAGATAGCCATGAACGATATTTCTCTGCCTCCATCATATTCTTCATCATAGACATCACTGTCTTGCTTGGAGAACAAATTCTTCTTTCCTGAGGCTCTCCTCGTGAATGTTCTTTTCTTAGGTTCGTCTTCATCATCATTGTCATCTTTGAAAGGGCACTTGGCAGCATAATGCCCTATTTTACCACATCAAAAACAAATGAGAGGTAACTTATCTTTGAGTTTGGATCCTTTCTTCAGTATCTTGACAGGTTGTGCCACTTCAGTATCTGAATCATGGTTGATGCAATCAGTGTTCTTTCCCTTTCTTGAGATCTTCGATGTTTTGAATGCAGCTTTCTTGTGAGTTGAATTTCCTGACCTCATTTCATACGCAGTGAGAATTCCATGAAGCTCATCCATTGATAAAGTGTCCAAGTCTTTTAGCTCTTCTACGGCACAAACCTTAGCATCAAAACAGTTTAGAAGAGATCTCAAAAGTTTTTGAACAACTGTCTTTTCTTCAATATCTTCACCTAGCACTTTGAGAGAGTTAACTACTCCAACTACTTGAAGGAAGAAGAAAGCAATAATATATTCTTCATCATTCATCTTGAGACTTTCAAATTACCTTCTAAAAGTTTGAAGCTTTTCCTTTTTGACCTTGTCATCTCCTTCATGAATACTGATAAGTTTGTCCCACATTTCTTTAGTTGATTCACAATTCATAACTTTAGTGAATTTTGAGTTTGAGGGACCACTTGTTATAGAATTCAAAGACTTGGCATTTGCTACATATGCCTTCTATTCATCCTGGTCTGTTGGTAGAGGAGATGGGATCTTATACCCTTCTGTAACTGATTGCCACACTTCAAAACCCAGAGACATCAGATAGTACTTCATCCTAATTTTCCAAAATGCAAAATTTGTTCCATCAAAGTGGGGAGCCTTAAGTGCTTCTTTGTTGGCCATTGTGATTGAAAATCCTTCTTCCAGCTTGAGCCTGATCTTGAACAAGCTGGCTCTGATTCCAATTGTTGGAAATATTGAGAGGGGGGTGAATCAATATTTCTTTCTACTGACCACTACGTGTCAACTTCCCATAGCAGTACGCCCCCTTTTCTTCGCACAAGGGATAGCGTTTGATTGATGTGTCTGTACCATTCGACAGTCATCGTCGACTTGATCATATTATGTTGTAAACCCAGTCTGCATGTGTGAATTGTAAATAATCTTAGCAGCACTGAGTCATGTATGTAAATTGCCTAGGTGGACCTAATTTTCTAGTGATAATCTACATTCTGGAAGGTTTTTTGTCTCATTGATCCATGATTAGCAGAGTTTTCCTTCATCCTAACCCCAAAGTCGGAATGAATTTTGTCATTAGAATCTTAGGGGAATCCTAGCGCATTGATCTGCTAGATTATATCTGTGTCACAAGACTGGGTGGTCTATGAGGGTCTATGTCAAATGGGTTTGCCCCCCTTGAAATGTAAAATTGTAAAAGTCATGATGTAAAGTGTCTTGAGGGTTAGGAAATGTTTTAATCCCCTCATAAGTCCTAAGTCCTAAGTCCTAGGTGATATTTCCAAAGGCTAAGTTTGAGGATCCATTTAAAAATTAAAATTAAAATTAAAAATTGAAAAAATAAAAAATAAAAGATATAAATAATTAAAAATATATATTATATATAATTGAAATAATAAAATAATAATAAGTCAAATTTTTGAGTAAATAAATGCCAAACTTTCAATTTTTTAATATATTAAAATGCATTTAAAAATTTGACGGATGAGATTAAAAGATATCTTGATCCTCATCGACAGTCGAGATCATTTTGACATGGATCACTCGAACTAGCCGTTGGGAATTTTTCCTTTAAATAGGATGCTAAGGGTCATTTGAGATGATTCGATCTGTGAGTCTTGTGCTGAAGAAAGCTCTCTTGTAAACTTTTTCTCGTGCAAATAAAGAAAGACTTTAGGGTTGAAATCTTGCTAGTGTTACTCTCCCGAAGTGCTACGAGCTGTTTTATTTTCTGCATAATTTTATTTTCAGCCATTAGTAATAGCTTGATGTAGAGTATTGTTGAACACAAGTATCTTGTTCACTTACTAGGGTTTGAATGGTAATATAATTTCTGAAATAATGGCAAGTATCTCCATTGCATCTGGAATTTAATACTGTATTTTCCCTCTTTATTGATTGTTGAAGTGAGCTGTGCACGAAACCCTTATTGAGAAAATCAGTGGGCATTTGGGGAAGTTCTCGGCTGAACCAGCCAACTCCCAAAAATCATTTTCTTATAGAACCCAACCAGTTTCGATTTTGGGTCTGACATTTGAAGTTTATTTTTTTAATTGCATGAGAGATTTCTGAAGTATCTCAGAGTAAATCTGATATTCTGAAAATATTATTGAGGGTTACTGACAAATCTAGCTGTTGTAGAGTCACAAAGCTGTAAATATTGTCGCTGGTTTGTAGGGTTTTAGTTTTATATATATATATATTCTCTGGCTATTTATCTTTCCATTACAAATTGCATGGTTTTCTGAAGATTTCCAAGGGTTTGATCCAATGTGGAAAAAGTCAAAGTCGGGATTAAATCGGCAAGGGTCCAAAAGTTGAAAAAGTCATTAAAGTCGGGAGTTTTTCGAAAAAGTCGGCAAAATTAAAAAAATATAAAAATATTCAATTTTTAAAAAATCTGGACTTTTTCAATAAAATCCCGATTTTTTCAATAAAATCCCAACTTTTTCAAACAAAAAAAAAAAATCATTAAAAAAATACCACGATTTTTTGGAAAAAGTCCCGATTTAATCCCGACTTTTTCGACTGGGAAAAAATCGACAAAAAATCGGCCGATTTAATCGGCCAGCCAAAAAAATCAAAAAATCAGGATTTAATCCCGATTTTTTCCCGACTTTTTCCACACTAGTTTGATCAGCTCCTCGCTATTGCAGCAGAACAATCTCTTGCAGGGGCATTATTTCTGCAATCCAGGATTTTTCATTTTTTTTATTTGAAGAAGAGTCTGCAGGGATTTCATAAATAAATCTGAGACAATATAATCTGGAATTTTCGGGGGTTTTCATTGAGCTACAAATTTTTTTTGTACTCTGTTTGTTGCCCAAAATTACTTTTCAAGCTTTGGGTTTTGTCCCTCATGCAGTTGTCTCAAACCTTTTACACAGCTCTTCCCATCTCTACATTTGCTTTTCTCCTGCGTTTCACTCTTATCCTCACTGCACCCATCATCACAACCCATCCCACGCTTTCCGTCTCGTTTCTTCATTGCTTGCAAACCTGCAATCAGCAGCAAAACACTGGCAAAACGCTGCATATCCGCTTCTCCTTCTTAGCTCCTCATTCGCTGCCCACCTCCTCGCGTTTCTTTTCTGCCACCCGCAACCATATCTACCTTACTCCACGTTGTCTCAGCCGTGTCTATTGCCCCTCGTCCAGCTGCTAAAGTTGATATTGATTCGCGTCCATCCCTCAAAATTTTTAGCAAATCCGCAATCCCTTACTCTCCAAGCTGCCAGATTTGCGTACTCCAGGCACCTGCAAACAATCCGTCGTCAAGCAAACCTGCGTCATTTCTTCTCCTTCCTGCAGCAAAACAAATTTTTCGAAATATTTTTTGAATACGGGCCAGGGTTCTGCATTGAGCTTTATTACATGCGTACGGTGATAGGTTTAAGTCTCTTATGCGTTTAATTTAGTTTTTTTTTATAATCCATACGGTTAGGTTTATTAACTTTTATTTGGTTTTGTTTCATTTTAAAGTTTGACTTTTCATTGTAAGTTTTATGTTATGATTGAAATTAAAAAATAAAAATAAAAAAGCTCCTATAGATTAGAATTTAGATTTGTTA